>JANAVB010041819.1:964360-1081984 GCA_029216955.1 Iris pallida | reverse complement strand
GCATCGGAATCGAATCGACCTAGGGGAAATGAATAATCGTGCTTCGGCACTGATACATTTTGGACCATCAGTCAGGCTTGCAACCTAGACTGAACGGCCGAAATACCGTTGAGATAGTCCCCGTGGGTGTACCACCAATGACCGCACATATAAGATAGTGTCATGCTCACCTATTGTCTTATGCAGGTAGTAAGTATTATTTCTGTTTTTATGCAGGGACGAGCACGACCGTGGTAAGAAATGGGATAAATTGCTATGTTTTACTGTATGCTTTACTACTTCAAAGATGGCTATCGATATGAACTGAATTCATTTAGTTCTAAATAGAAAGACAACTCTAAAGCATACCTACCTTAACAATCAGAGTCAAGCATATTTCTATTTTCTTATACTCGTCTCATTGATATGATTTGTGAAGTTTCAATTTGGCATTTCAATATAAAAATCAACGTAACGTTCTTTGCCTTGTACGAGTGTAATTCCAGACTCATACGACAACACGCCTTAGCGAGGACGATCGATTCGGCAAAAATAACACCAGGGATGAACGGTTTGTCGATTCGGAGCGTGACAAATTGGTATCAGAGCACAGTTATGTTTTCTCAGATTTTCAAAAGAAGTTTCATTGTTGGAATGTTCGTTGCGATGGCTCAATTGAATGCTTATTGACATGCTGCATGAAATAAAAGTTACATACCGGTAAGCCCTAGATATTTTTAAAAAATACTAACAGTTTATTCTGTTTTGTAGAATGACTAAGAGAAATAAGAACAATCCTGACACAACAACCCAAACCGTAGATAGTACGTCGAGCACAAAGAGTACTGGCCCTAGTGAGACGACTATGGAAAAAATGCTACAGTTGATGGAACTACAGCAGCAACAGCTTCAGATGCAATCAAAGCCCAATTTGATGCGCAGCAAAGCAAATGGATGACCTAACGCAGATCGTAGCAAGATGGTGGGCAATACCAAAGCAACGATCGTGGTACCCGAGGAGAGGCAAGATGTTCAAGATGAAGACGAAGAAGAAGCTCAACCGCAAATGATAATTCTTTTACCTTGTTCAAAGCAAAGGAGTTCCGCAAGATGAATCCACCAAAATTTAATGGCCGAGCAGAGCCTGATGTGATAGTGGGGTGGCTCGCAGAAATTGAGGATTTGTTTAATCTGCTTAGCATTGAAGGTCCCAGAGGGTAACATGTGAGGCGTTACAGCTACAACTGAGGGTTACGACTAGTGGGCAGCTAAGAAGCAGGAAATCTACGAAGCCGATACGGATACCACGATTTACTGAAAATATTAAAGGAAGCATTCTAGAACAGTATGTTCCTCGCACCGTCCGTCGTAAAAGAAGACGAGTTCATGATGTTGCGACAAGAAAATTTCAGTCAACGATTATGACTCGAGCTTTCGAAACTAGCGAAGTTTGCCGACGCCTTTCTGTCCAATAAGGAAGCATGGTGTGAACGCTTCCAACAAGGCTTAATGAAGAACTGCAAAGGGACGTCATGAATCAAAGTGTCGAACCTACCGCAAATCCTACGATGCCGCTCTCGATAGTGAGCGTATCTTTGCTGTATGTCGCATAGAGCCGTGCCTGTCGTCCGTAACCACTTCAACAAGCGTCCTAACGACGCCGAGGGATCGGGAGTATCAAACGTCCGAACACATTTGATAATCGGGCCATGGCAGACAACACTGCAGCATACAATAGGCGTGGATACGGAGCCACCGATTGCGTCACGAGATCTTGCTACAAGTATGGCGAGATAGGCCATATAGTTACATTTTGTCCGAAAATGTTCCAAATCAACACAACCCACCAGGGAACGTTCCGAATCAGCATAAAGCGCCTATACTGCAAGGCGCAAATGCGGTGCCCGTCAACCCACAGAATCAACATCGTGGAGCTCAAGGCCGAGTTTATGTATTAACTCGGACGAGGCATTAGCGTCCAATACTGTTGTAATAGGTATATTCTCTACAAAAATATACCTGCTCGAGTACTATTCGATTCGGGTGCGACGCATAATTTTATATCTGCTGATTATGCGAAAGAAATAAAATACCATGCAATCACTAGATATAGACATTAGCGTTAGCACTCCATCGGAGTCGATATTCCTGCGAACTTTATTTGTAGGATGGCCACATTTGCATCGGGAAAAGAAATCTATCCTTGGATGCCGTCGTACTAGACATCAAAGAGTAAGGACATAATCCTGGGCATGGATTGGTTGGGCGCTTGTCATGCAACGATCAAGTGCACGGAGAAGAGAGTGGTGTTTCGCCTTTCTAGCGAGACAGAGTTCTCACATTCGTGCGATACGTCTCGAAGACGGCAATGATGGTATCGCAATCTCGACGAGACGTATGTTGCGTTCCGGCTATGCGGGATGCTTGGCATCAGTTCGAGACACGCGGAAGGATAATACAAACACTACAGACTGATGTTGTGGCAGATTTTTTGGACGTTTTCCCTGACGAGATGCCCTGGATGCCGCCGGATCAAGAAATAGAATTTAACATCGACATCTTTTCGGATACACGGCCGATATCAAAGGCGCCTGTCACGACCCGTTACCCAAATTGTTGGGCCGGGCCGAGCCATGTCCAGCCTACGCTTAAGATAAAGCGCAGTAAGCTGTTCTAGAGATAACAGACAAGACTAAATGTGCTAACAGTTCTATAAGTGAAAAGAATCATAAATGCTCTAAACACAAAAGTCGTCTCATATATATAAATAAGTCCAAAGTATAAGTCTGAAATGTAAAACTGGATATAGTCCAGTTACAAAATGATAGAGTCTAATACATGACTACACTAAGTATCCCAAGTACTAAGCAAACTAGACGAGTCTCCCCGCAGGAACATCCTCGTAAAGCAGAGCCGGGTCCTCGGCAGTAACTCCATAGTATGAGTCCAGAGTAACTCCTCCTCTAAGTATACCTACAACGTTATCCTGTCAGGACGGGAGCAAGTATTGTTTCTAGCAACTAGCATATGAAACATGACAATGAACATAGAAGAAATAACTGGAAACATGGCATCACACAATCTATTATGGCAGGATACATATTCATAAAGACGAGTATATGTATGTTTAAAACTGTAGCAGGTACGTGATCGGTCAATAGTATACAATGTGCTGTGGCACATAATAAATGTACTTCCGTACAAGTGATAGGGCGGAGATGTACATCCACAAATCCGCCTTGGTAAGTAAGGCCTACGGCGCTGTAACATATAAAATGAAACTTTGCTCGGTACTATGTAAGGGGGGCATGATCACGTACAATACTATCAGTTTTCCCATAACCCATACTCTAATCATGTGAGAGATACAAGAAACTGTCTAAGCATGGTAGTAATGGAAAGTACAATATGTGATGTTTTAACTTGCTACCCCAAGGATCAGCATTAACATGGTGGGTTTGCAGTTCATTTATGTGACAATATTTAAAGTTGTAGAAAGTACTTGCCTCTAGCAAGCAAAACAAGCTGCGATAAATGTGCTATAGATGTCCGGTAACTCGTCACTGTAGCAATAAATACAATAAACTTAGCTTTACACTAAGCTAAAATACTAAGACACTAACTGGTGCGACACGACTTGTGACTGGGCACCTAGCCAAAATGATGACTTGGCATAGGAGACCAATGTGGGGTGACACACTATGTTAACTAACTTTCTAGGGTCTTTATACTAGTGAGGGATGGGGTTCAACACGACTAAAACTCCAAATAACACAAAAAGCTACAAGTCGTAATTAATCAATAAATAAATCAAAAGATCATTGTGTTCTAACAATTTTAGAGATAGACAAAAAGTCTAGTTTTTCTTAAAGTAAAGTACCAAAGTGATCCTTGTTAATCATAGAAATTTATTATAATTTTTCTGGAATTTATTAACCAGTACAAATATTTTATAAAAATCAGTTTTTCTAAGTATACAGAAAATGAGTTTTGGTTTCATATGCCAAACTAGTGGCAAAACAGTAAATTAAATACTACAAAAATTATACTAAATTAGCCAACTTAACAAAGTATCTAAAAACTATTTTTCCATAATTTAGCAACACTCTAAGTATTTTAGAAAATCAAAAACAGTAATGCACACAATAATTAATTATCTGCGTATTTTGTCCATGTATATAATTTGAACCAAAGTTCAAATACAGGACCCAAGGCCATGAATCAAGTCCAATATGACTTGTACAGGTCTTGAATGTGTGAAAACACATTTGAGCCCAAATACCCATGCTAGGCTTGGACATCAAATGGTTGCAGTAATTTAAATACAATAAAATACAGTTTGGTAAAAGTATAAAATAATTATTAATATTTTAATAGGGCAAAGTTATGCATAGTGAAAAATATAATTACATGTGTTAAAAGTACATATATATTTGTAAGGAAAATACTTAATTTATAGAGTACAAATATATATATGTATAATATATATACATATATATAGGAAAAATATTTTAATAATAAGGTGTATATATATATATATTAATATATATATACATCAAGATATATACATATATATACACAAAATTTACTAATTATAAAATATATATACATATGTATATAATACTGTAAAATACAGTATATACATATATTTATATATACTAATATATATATACATATACATATATATATAAATATAAATATATTAAAAAGAAAAAGAAAAGAAAAAGAAAAGAGAAAAGAAAACAGAAGGAAAGGGGGAGGGGCTCGAACCCTGTCCAGCGGGGGGGGTCTTAGTCACAGCGCGCTGGCCAGTGGGCCAGCGGCCCGCTTTGTTAGGAATAGGGTTTGGTTTAGTTATATTTCATTTTAGGTTAGATTAATAAATAATAATAAAAACGTCCTGTGTCCAGACAGTTCAGGACACAGGTATCAACGTGTCCAGGGTGATTTGACACGTATGACACGAGTCTCACGTGTCCAGTCCCATGCCCATGTTCGCCAAGACACGGCGAACAACATGGACACAACACGAGACACGCACGACTCGTAGGGACACTGCTACTCACGTGTCCAGCGATCGGGGGGGGGGGGCTGTCGAAGGGTCTTGACGGCGGAGGAGGCGTCGACGAGGCGGCGCTCGGGTGGCGCTGGACGCGGCTCAGCACGGCGAACTGAATGGTGGTGGTCGCGAGCGGTGGTGCTCGGCGGTAGGGTTGCGCTGGGGGTCGTCGGAGTAGGGTTAGGGTTTGGGTGTTCGTCGGGGAAGAAGGGGGTTGTGGTTGGTCGTGGGGCTGATTTAGGGTTAGGGTTTAGGTCAGGGGTGAGAGGGGGAGTTTTATAGGGGGTTGATGGCGGTGGGGGCAGCCGGAAAAGGCGGAGGCAGCGGCGTGGGTCGGTCGGGGCAATCGGGGCTGGTCGTCGGGGGTGGGTAGGAAAATTACAAGAAAACCCCTAGACTTTAGGAAATTACATTAAGGTCCCAACCCTAACTGAATGCAAATATAATTTGCATAAACAATTCATTTATTACAAATCAATATAAAAACAATTCTAATAATTGTAAAACCATATTAAAACAATTCTAATATTACAAAACTACATTAAAACATTTCTAAAAATTACAAAATGATATTTAAATAATTTAAAAGAATTATATATTGATATCTTTGGTATTAAAACTCATTTAAAATTCATTTTAAAAATTCTAGAAAATTCCTAAAATCATAATAAATTATTTTAAAACCAATAATGACATTTAATAATTAATTAACACTAGTTTAAAATTTTGAAAAAATCAGGGGCTTACAAGTCTTCCCTCCTTGAAAAATTTCGTCCTCGAAATTCACAAGGATTGAAGACCCTACAACATTCTAACATAGCAAGCAATGCAACAAATGACTAAGGCTACGATCAAAACTAACCTCCCGAAACCTGTTCCGGCTCCGGCTCAAGGACTAGGCTATAAGTCTTCCCCTGGGGTCCCTTGGCTACTGGGCAGTCCCGAATCTGATGGATGGCAGACCCACAAGCTAAACACTGTCCTAACCTCTTCCTGCAGACGACGAATTCATGCCCCGATCTTCCGCAGAAAGAACATATAGCTCCCTTCTGCTGCTGCTGCTGTCGGGGTCCCGGGGCTCTAACTGGCTGGGTCGGGTGATGTGATGTAGGGGGATGATAAGTCTGCTGGGGTGGCGTCGGCGCTCTCTGCTGGAAAGCCTGACGCTTGGACGGTCCCTCATGGTGTACAGAAGCCGGCCTCTTGCTAGACAGAAGACGCTCCTCAATGCTCCGGGCTAACTCTAGGCTCTGGTAATAGTCAGTCGTACCGTTCGCCACTATAAGAATGCCAATGTCTGGAACTAGACCATGGCAAAACCTACAGGTCATCTCCTCTGGATCAGCAACCAGACTAGGAGCAAAACGGCTCAAGCGACTGAACTCTCCCGCATAGTCATCAACAGAACGGTTCCCCTGCTGGATGTTCTGGAAGCGTAGCCCCATGGCTACTCTGGCAGTGGTCGAGAAGAACTTCTTCTTGAACTGGGTCTTGAACTGGTCCCAGTGGCTCTATCTCTCGCGAACAACGGCTCATTCCTGAACCAAACTCCGGCTAAGTCTATCAGCAGAAATCCTGCTGCCTCGACCTGAAGGTCATCCGGCATCCTAACTCCCAGAAGCTTCCTCTCTACAGAATCTAGCCAGTCATCAGCTACTTCTATGCCCTCAGTCCCTGAGAACTCCTTGGGATTCAGACCCATGAAGTCCTTGACTGTCCCCGCTCTCTGCCGTGGCTCTACATGTGGTGGGACCACGGGACGTCCCTCAGAACGCTCCATACTCTGGCGGAGTAGGGTAGTCTGCTCCTGATGGGTTGTTAGGAACCCCTGGATCAGTGTGAGCAGCTGGGTCCCGTCGAGTGTGACGGAAGCCTGGGTGGGTATAGTGATAGGGGGTTGTGGAAGTATCGGGTCCTGCTGGGCCTGGGATGTGGAAGGTGGTATCTGGGTCTGTGGATCTGTGGAGTGGGGGAAAGTGGTAGGTGGAGATGCATCAGTCAACTGGTCAGCTGACTGGATATGGAGGGCCCCATTCTTGGGGGTAAAATGCTGGGACGAACGAGTAAGCACCATCTAGATTACACATAAAAAGACTTATAAGGACTTGTTTAAAGTAAGCAATCATGTGCAAGAAAATCTAATTATAATAGCAAACATGTGATGTATTTCCTATGTTGCAATCCTAGCATTCCTCTAAGTGTTCTAAGCGTCTTTCCTAATGTTGTCTAATTGCCTTAAGTTCCTAATTGCAGGCATGTTTGGTACAATAACCTAACCAAACAATTTAGTCAGGACCTTGCATGGGCCGCCAAAAAAATATGTCACGACCCGTTACCCAAATTGTTGGGCCGGGCCGAGCCATGTCCAGTCTACGCTTAAGATAAAGCGCAGTAAGCTGTTCTAGAGATAACAAGACAAGACTAAATGTGCTAACAGTTCTATAAGTGAAAAAGAATCATAAATGCTCCAAACACAAAAGTCGTCTCATATATATAAATAAGTCCAAAGTACAAGTCTGAAATGTAAAACTGAATACATGTCCAGTTACAAAATGATAGAGTCTAATACATGACTACACTAAGTATCCCAAGTAGCTAAGCAAACTAGACGAGTCTCCCCGCAGGAACATCCTCGTAAAGCAGAGCCGGGTCCTCGGCAGTAACTCCATAGTATGAGTCGCAGAGTAACTCCTCCTCAGTAAGTATACCTACAACGTTATCCTGTCAGGACGGGAGCAAGTACTGTTTTCTAGCAAACTAGCATATGAAACATGGCAATGAACATAGAAGAAATAACTGGAAACATGGTATCACACAATCTATCATGGCAAGGATACATATGTCATAAAGACAGATGTATATGTAATATTTAAAACTGTAGCAGGTACGTGATCGGTCAATAGGTATACAATATGCTGTGGCACATAATAAAATATACTTCCGTACAAGTGATAGGGCGAGAGATGTACATACGCACAAATCCGCCTTGGTAAGTAAGGCCTACGGCGCTGTAACATATAAAATGAAACTTTGTTCGGTACTATGTAAGGGGGGCATGATCACGTACAATACTATCAGTTTTCCCATAACCCATACTCTAATCATGTGAGAGATACAAAGAAACTGTCTAAGCATGGTAGTAATGGAAAGTACAATATGTGATGTTTTAACTTGCTACCCCAAGGATCAGCATTTAACATGGTGGGTTTTGCAGTTCATTTATGTGACAATATGTAAAGTTTGTAGAAAGTACTTGCCTCTAGCAAAGCAAAACAAGCTGCGATAAATGTGCTATAGATGTCCGGTAACTCGTCACTGTAGCAATAAATACAATAACTTAGCTTTACACTAAGCTAAAACACTAAGACACTAACTGGTGCGACACGACTTGTGACTGGGCACCTAGCTAAAATGATGACTTGGCATAGGAGACCAATGTGGGGTGACACACTATGTTAACTAACTTTCTAGGGTCTTTATACTAGTGAGGGATGGGGTTCAACACGACTAAAACTCCAAATAACACAAAAAGCTACAAGTCGTAATTAATCAATAAATAAATCAAAAGATCATTGTGTTCTAACAATTTTAGAGATAGACAAAAAGTCTAGTTTTTCTTAAAGTAAAGTACCAAAGTGATCCTTGTTAATCATAGAAATTTATTATAATTTTTCTGGAATTTATTAACCAGTACAAATATTTTATAAAAATCAGTTTTTCTAAGTATACAGAAAATGAGTTTTGGTTTCATATGCCAAACTAGTGGCAAAATAGTAAATTAAATACTACAAAAATTATACTAAATTAGCCAACTTAACAAAGTATCTAAAAACTATTTTTCCATAATTTTAGCAACACTCTAAGTATTTTTAGAAAATCAAAAACAGTAATGCACACAATAATTAATTATCTGCGTATTTTGTCTATGTATATAATTTGAACCAAAGTTCAAATACAGGACCCAAGGCCATGAATCAAGTCCAATATGACTTGTACAGGTCTTGAATGTGTGAAAACACATTTGAGCCCAAATACCCATGCTAGGCTTGGACATCAAATGGTTACAGTAATTTAAATACAATAAAATACAGTTTGGTAAAAGTACAAAATAATTATAGTATTTTAATAGGGCAAAGTTATGCATAGTGAAAAATATAATTACATGTGTTAAAAGTACATATATATTTGTAAGGAAAATACTTAATTTATAGAGTACAAATATATATATGTATAAATATATATACATATATATAGGAAAATATTTTAATAATAAGGTGTATATATATATATATATTAATATATATATACATCAAGATATATACATATATATACACAAAATTTACTAATTATAAAATATATATACATATGTATATAATACTGTAAAATACAGTATATACATATATTTATATATACTAATATATATATACATATACATATATATATAAATATAAATATATAAAAGAAAAAGAAAAGAAAAAGAAAAGAGAAAAGAAAACAGAAGGAAAGGGGGAGGGGCTCGAACCCTGTCCAGCGGGGGGGGGTCTTAGTCACAGCGCGCTGGCCAGTGGGCCAGCGGCCCGCTTTGTTAGGAATAGGGTTTGGTTTAGTTATATTTCGTTTTAGGTTAGATTAATAAATAATAAAAAAAAACGTCCTGTGTCCAGACAGTTCAGGACACAGGTATCAACGTGTCCAGGGTGATTTGACACGTATGACACGAGTCTCACGTGTCTAGTCCCATACCCATGTTCGCCAAGACACGGCGAACAACATGGACACAACACGAGACACGCACGACTCGTAGGGACACTGCTACTCACGTGTCCAGCGATCAGGGGGGGCTGTCGAAGGGTCTTGACGGCGGAGGAGGCGTCGACGAGGCGGCGCTCGGGTGGCGCTGGACGCGGCTCAGCACGGCGAACTGAATGGTGGTGGTCGCGAGCGGTGGTGCTCGGCGGTAGGGTTGCGCTGGGGGTCGCCGGAGTAGGGTTAGGGTTTGGGTGTTCGTCGGGGAAGAAGGGGGTTGTGGTTGGTCGTGGGGCTGATTTAGGGTTAGGGTTTAGGTCAGGGGTGAGAGGGGGAGTTTTATAGGGGGTTGATGGCGGTGGGGGCAGCCGGGAAAGGCGGGGGCAGCGGCGTGGGTCGGTCGGGGCAGTCGGGGCTGGTCGTCGGGGGTGGGTAGGAAAATTACAGGAAAACCCCTAGACTTTAGGAAATTACATTAAGGTCCCAACCCTAACTGAATGCAAATATAATTTGCATAAACAATTCATTTATTACAAATCAATATAAAAACAATTCTAATAATTGCAAAACCATATTAAAACAATTCTAATATTACAAAACTACATTAAAACATTTCTAAAAATTATAAAATGATATTTAAATAATTTAAAAGAATTATATATTGATATCTTTGGTATTAAAACTCATTTAAAATTCATTTCAAAAATTCTAGAAAATTCCTAAAATCATAATAAATTATTTTTAAAACCAATAATGACATTTAATAATTAATTAACACTAGTTTAAAATTTTGAAAAAATCAGGGGCTTACAGCGCCTTACCGAATGGCTCCAGCAGAACTGAAGGAGCTGAAGGTGTAATTACAAGAGTTACTAGACCGCGGATTTATTTGCCCTAGCATCTCTCCGTGGGGAGCTCCCGTACTGTTTGTGAAGAAGAAGGATGGATCGATGCGGCTATGCATCGGCTATCGGGAACTCAACAAGGCGACCGTACGGAACAAGTTTCCCTTGCCACGAATCGATGACTTGTTTGACCAACTGCAAGGCACGACAATATTTTCAAAAATCGATCTTCGTTCAGGCTATTATTAGTTGAAGATCAAGTCCGACGACGTATCAAAGTCTGCCTTCCGTACTCGATATGTTCATTACGAATTCCTAGTCATGTCGTTCGGTTTGACGAATGCCCCAGCCGCTTTCATGGATCTGATGAACCGAGTCTTCCGACCCCAAATCGATAAATTTTTAGTCGTGTTCATCGATGATATCCTTATCTACTCAAAGAATCGAGAAGAGCATGCAGAACACTTGAAGACGGTATTGCGGACTCTGCATGAAAACAAATTATATGCCAAGCGGAGTAAATGCGAGTTCTGGATGAGTAGTGTGACATTCCTCGGACATGTGATCTCTGTCGAAGGTGTCGCGGTGGACCCAAAGAAGATTGAAGCGGTGGTAGGTTGGAAACGACCTACCTCGGCTAGCGATATTCGGAGTTTCCTGGGCTTAGCGGACTACTACCGAAGATTCGTGCGGAGCTTTTTAAAACTATCGTGACCTCTGACTCGCCTCACCCAGAAGGGAGTAATATTTGAATGGAGTGATGACTGGGAATCCAGCTTTCAAGAGTTGAAGCAACGGCTCGTCCCAGCTCCAATCCTTGTACTTCCAGATGGTCCAGAAGGCTTTCAGATATTCAACGACGCATCGAGAACTGGCCTCGGGTGCGTACTCATGCAGATAGATAAAGTCATCTCCTACGCTTCACTGCAGTTGAAGCAGCACGAGAAAAACTATCCGACGCACGACCAAGAATTGGCGGTGATCATATTTGCGTTGAAACTCTGGTGGCACTATCTCTATGGTGTGGCTTGCAGAATCTACACAGATCATAAAAGCCTGAAATACGTGTTTACGCAACGAGAACTCAACCTACGGCAGCGACGTTGGCTCGAACTCATAAAAGCTTATGAGCTAACGATTGAGTACACGCCGGACAAGGGAAATGTTGTAGTCGACGTACTTAGCAAAATATTTATAGGATCACTGGCCATAAATAATGAGATACGATGAGACCTTGAAGCGATGGGTATCGAACTCAGAATTTAGTATCGACAACTGCACCTAGCTCGGTTGAAGTTAGGATCGAGCCTACTTAGCGAGATAAAGACCGCACAGAAGGACGAATCATTCCTGAAGAGGATGAACGACCTGATTTCAACAGGAAGGACGACTGACTTTGCGGAAGACGAAGACGGGACGATGCGACTAAAAGGAAGGCTCTGCATTCCTGAAACTGTCGAACTAAAAAAAAAATTCTGATGGAGGCACATTATGCAAAGTACTCGTTACATCCTGGAAGCACCAAGATGTACAAGGACTTACGTACAAACTTTTGGTGGCACGACATGAAAAAAGACATGGCTACTTTCGTGTCGCAATGCATGGCATGTCAGCAAGTGAAAGCGGAACAACAAAGGCCAGACGGAGAGCTGCAGAACCTCGTCATTCCCGAGTTGTTACGCCCCAGAACCAGAATACTGGAGAGCGGGGGAATGACTCAGCCAGCTACGTATTACAGGTAGATGAATACCGTATAATACGATCAATGCTGTCTACAAGACGAGGGGGTGCATACTACATGAAAGTCTCTCTATGGTCACTTTACTTCTATTGTCTCAATCATTCAAACAAGAAACAGAAATAGAGAACATGTGAGATAAAGCAGTAAGGCGTCCCAAACGCTCAGTCAAAATGTTCTTAATATCTGGCTTTACAAAATACAGCCAGATGATGTAGTAAGTATACACAATTGTTAGCAGCTGCAGCCTGACTTAGTTACAATTATGCAAAAATAGGTACAAGACAGTCCGACTAACATGTCGGTGCCAAACGACAAAGTATAAAGTAGATAACAAAATGGACGGGGAGGTAAGAAACCCACTCGAGTCCTCCTGCGATCATCCCTCTAGTGTTGACCATCTTGGAGGTAGAAGTAAGCTGAGCCCTCGGGAACCGGCTCTAAATCTGGCCATGCAAAACCAGAGAGGTTAGACCTCTAATAGCAAGTACCACAAGGAAGCACGATATGAGGAATGAAGCCAGTAATAAGAGAATATGATAATAGATCTCTGCTATATACTAGGACTCACACAACATCACGACACTTCGAACCAATCTTCCAACCAAACAAGGACAGAAGTTGGCCCGTCATGTCCTGACATTCTGATCATCTTAGTTAAGTAACAGAGTAGGTACAGTACACACACAAATCAATTTAAACGGCCAGGCAACTACTACGGCTTGCTATTGTGAGTCCCAAGTTATCCTGGAATTATGCAATAAAGGATTTCTCAGTTCTTACTATGCGCAAGCAAGGCTAGTTTATCCAGTCAATCAATTACGTCATTCATGAATTAGACGAGTCCCAGCGGGACGCCCGTCATTAATATACAATGTTCAATAGATAATATAACCAGATACCGCTCCCTGCCCATGTGGCAGATTTGCAGCATCTGTGGGGACCAACCGGCCTGTCAGGCACTACTAGTCCCAAGAGGGCTGCCATGTAAGAACTCGGGAATCCATTCTCTCCATGCAATCATTATTTTATTCAACTTAATAGTCTCTATGTTGAGTGAAGTACCATGTCGTGGATCATGGTCATTCAGAATGAGTACTTTCGTACGGGGTACGATATGCACAACTCTACAATGATACCAGTGCGGTCAGGTTGTAGGTCTTACATAGCGTAATGCAACAATCAAAACTAACCACGGAGTAATCATGCCTTGACCATAAAGTACACATGCTTCTTTGGTAAGATAAATAAATAATAAATGAATTGAAGCCTGCATGTGCCTGTATGCCAATATTCGGGATTAGCCCGTCGATTTCAATAGTTCATAATTAATATGAACGTGTCTCATTCATTCAATTCAAAGACGACTAGCCAGTCTCTTAGTTCCATCTAGGAACGCATGATCAATTATTAGTCAAGGTCACAATCATTATCAATGGTGACAAGGCATGAAAGTCAACTAGTATTCAGTGGGGTCGAGTCTACAACTCTCAGGGTTTAATTCCAGTCAATCGGGGTATCTATAACTCAATTCACGACACATGGTACATCCCACGTAACAATCTATATTTAACAGAAATATCAACATATCATGATTATATCAAGTTTATGCAAAAAGGCGTAAGGATATAAAATGGACGTTAAATATCTAATAAGATATCAATATACAGGGCTATAGAAGACCCAGGGTAAGCAGGCTACGCTCATGTCAGCCTACGCTCAAGTCAGCCTACGCTCAAGTCAGGCTACGCTCAAGTCAGGCTACGCTTAGGTCAGGCTACGCTCAATTCAAGCTAGTGTATGTACTCCATACGCTTCCTCTTCAAGGCAGCGTATGTACTCCATACGACTCCTTACTATCCAAGCCAGCGTACGCAAGTCATACGCTTCCAAAAGGCAGCGTATGAACTCCATACGACTCCTTACCATTCAAGCCAGCTTATGCAAGTCATACGCTTCCAAAAGGCAGCGTATGAACTCCATACGACTCCTCTTCAAGGCAGCATATGTACTCCATACGGTTCTTCTTCAAGACAGCGTGTGCAAGTCCATACGACTCCTCATCAAGATAGCGTATAGAAAACCATACGTCGCCAAAAGGCAGCGTATGAGGCAGACTGCGCTGCGCTAAAGAGCACGCACAGCTCAGTGGCGCAAGCTAAAAAGCTCGCGTATACTGCTCACTGTCTTCTCCAATCAGCAAGAACTCCATGGTTTGAACCCAAAGCTTCAAAGTTCATAACTTGGTCAAAATAAGTCCAAATCCAACTTTGCAAAGGTCAAAATTGGGTAGAATAAAATTATCTACAACATGAAACCATCAAAACTTGAAAACAAAGAAGTTTGATAGATCAAAACTACCAAAATCTGAAAACAACTAATTTCTAGATCTACTAAAATAAAACTTCAAAACGAAAAATGCCAAGTTCTAAACTCTCTTAGAATCACAAGGGGAAGAGAATGGAACCATAAAAATGGGTCCTCATGAAGAAGCAAGATGTACTTGCCTATGGGTTTGGTAGGTGGAGAGAGTAATGAGAAAGAAGAAGAGTAATGGTGAAGGAGAGTAATGAAGAGAGAGAAAGAGTTTGGGGGCTTTAAATGGAAGGGGTGGTGGTAGGTGGGTTCGGTTCATGATGAACCACCATAACCCAAAAATAAACCAATCTAGGCCAAACCTAAAGTAAGCTAAAGCAGAGAATAAAAGCAGGAAGTAAAATACAGAAAATTAATTACAGGAATTTAATTAACATGAATTTAAAGAAATTTAAATACGAAACAATACATGATAAATATTAAATAAATATATTTAAGCAGTACATGTATTAAAAATACGTATACTGGGAACGGGGAGTGACATCTCTACCCTCCTTAGAAAAATTTCGTCCTCGAAATTTCAAATCCAAGCAGGATAGGAATATCAAGGCCAAACTAGTACAAGCAATTTAAGCAAGAAATCATTTTACAATGTCCATAGCAAGTAACATATCTATATTCAACAATCTATGATATCAAGTAATTTCTACTCATAGGGCGACTAGCATGCGGAGTTAAGACAATCAAGGTACACGGGAAGAAATATACCTTGTGAGTCAAACAGATGTGGATACCATGATCGGATATCATCCTCACGTTCCCACGTTGACTCTCCCAAAGAGTGATGACCCCAAGCAACCCGGACAAGACTAATTGTTCGGTTCTTGATTATATTCTCTCTCCGGTCTAAGATGGACACAGGCTGCTCCTCGTAAGACAAGTTGGTACCAACAACCAACTCAGAATGATCAAGGATATGGCTGGGGTCCGATACATACCTTCGCAATTGAGATACATAAAATACGTCATGCACCTCTCATAACGAAGGTAGAAGGGACAAACGATAAGCAACATCGCCCACCCTATCAAGGATAACGAATGGTCCTACGTATCGCGGACTCAACTTCCCACGAACGCCAAATCTAATGACCCCACGGGTAAGTGAGAACCGTAGGAACACGTGGTCCCCAACAGAAAACTCTAGCGGCCTACGATGCTGGTCCGCCCAATGACGATGTCGTTCCTGCGTAACTCGAAGTCGCTCTCTAATTCCTTTAACCAATTCAACTGTCTGGACAATCATTTCTGGGCCCAGCATCTTCCTCTCCCCGATATCATCCCATGCTAGTGGCGACCTACACTTCTTACCATACAGTGCTTCAAATGGTGTCATCTGGATACTGGCTTGATAACTATTGTTGTATGAAAACTCAACTAAGTGCAGGTGGCTTTCCCAAGATCCTCCAAAATCTAGGGTGCAAGCTCGCAACATATCTTCCAAAGTCTGAATTGTCCTTTCTGATTGCCCGTCCGTCTGTGGATGGTAAGCCGTGCTAAATCTTAACTTGGTGCCCAGACTATGATGTAAGCTCTTCCAGAAATGTGATATGAAACGGGTATCTCTGTCTGACACAATACTGACAGGGACTCCATGCTGCCTGACTATCTGCTGCATGTACAACTCCGCCAACTTTTCTGTAGATTGTCCTACTCTGAAAGGAAGAAAGTGTGCTACCTTTGTAAGCCGATCTACTATCACCCAAATAGCATCTTTACCACTTGGTGATCTCGGTAAACCAGTCACAAAATCCATTGTAATATGCTCCCATTTCCATTCCGGGATAGGAAGCGGTTGTAATAATTCAGCTGGCCTCTGCTGTTCTGCCTTTACTTGCTGACATATCAAGCAACAGAAAACAAACCTAGCTATCTCCCTCTTCATCCCGTTCCACCAGAAGTGCTGCTTGATATCTTGGTACATCTTGGTCCCTCCAGGATGTATAGAATACTGAGAACTGTGAGCTTCTGTCATTACTTCTTGTCTGATATCTCCACTAGGTACACATAGACGCGATCCAAACCTAAGGGTACCATCTTCGTGGATTTGTATCTCTTTTCTGAGCCCTGACTCACATTCTGCCCTAAGCTTCTGAATCCTTGGGTCCTGTGCCTGGGCTGCCTTGATCCTGCCTACCAAGTCGGATTGAACTTGTAGACTCGCTAGAAATCCTACATCACTAGGAAGTATAACTTCGATGCCTATCTCCTGAAGGTCTTCTAAGATGTGCTTCTGCATTGTCAACATAAATGTGCCGCCTCTTCTGCTAAGAGCGTTTGCTACCACATTAGCCTTGCCTGGATGATACTGAAGCTCCACGTCATAATCCTTGATCAGCTCTAACCATCTTCTCTGCCTCATGTTCAACTCCTTCTGAGTAAAGATGTACTTCAGACTTTTATGGTCTGCGTACATGTCCACTCGGTCACCATATAAATAATGTCTTCATAGCTTCAAAGCAAATACTACTGCCGCCAACTCCAAATCATGAGATGGGTAATTCTTCTCGTGGTCTCGAAGTTGCCTAGATGCATATGCTATCACCTTTCCATGTTGTATGAGGACACATCCAAGTCCTTTACCTGACGCATCACAATATACCGTAAAACCTCCGGGCCCAACTGGCAATGTAAGAATAGGCGCTGATATCAACTTCTGCTTCAGATTCTCAAATGATGCCTGGCATTCTGCCGACCTGACGAATGGTACATCTTTCCGTGTCAAGCGGGTCATAGGTGCTGAAAGCCTCGCAAAGTCTGATACAAACCTTCTGTAATATCCTGCCAATCCCAAGAAACTCCGTACATCAGCTACGGTCTTGGGTACTGGCCAACTCTCTACTGCTTCTACCTTCTTGGGATCTACTGCTACTCCAGCTCCTGATATGATATGACCCAAAAATGAAATATGATCCGACCAAAACTCACACTTGCTGAGCTTGGCATACAACTGGTTCTCTCTCAGAACCTGCAACACTTTCCTGAGGTGGTCTTCATGCTCCTCTTCACTAACAGAGTACACAAGAATGTCGTCGAGAAATACTACGACAAACTGATCTAAATACGGCATAAAGATACGGTTCATCAAATTCATGAATATAGCTGGAGCATTGGTCAAACCAAACGGCATTACTAAGAATTCATAATGTCCATACTTCGACCTGAATGCTGTCTTAAGAATGTCCTCCTTTCGAACCCTCACTTGATGGTACCCTGAACGAAGATCTATCTTGGAGAAAACTCTAGCTCTGCTCAACTGATCAAACAAGTCATCGATCCTTGGTAGTGGGTACTTGTTCTTTACTGTTGCCGCGTTAAGCTTCCTGTAATCGATGCACAATCTGGATGACCCATCCTTCTTCCCTACAAGTACCACTGGTGCTGCCCATGGTGATATGCTAGCTTGGATAAACTTTTTCTCCTTCAATTCCTCTATGTGCTGATACACCTTGGCCTGCTCCGAATCCGTCATTCTGTAAACCCGATCTGATATTGGTTTAGTTCCAGGTGCCAATTCTATGCTGAACTCAATATCTCTAACCGGTGGTAGACCTGAAAGTTCTTCGGGAAATACGTCTAGAAATTCTTCAACTACCTTCGGAACTTGAACTTCTTCTATTACTGTTATTACTCCCTGCTCTTGCTGAGTTGCCTCTGATCTGACTAAGGTGAATTTCTTCATGCCTGGAATATCAAAAGATACACTCCCACTACGACAATCTATTGTCGCATGACTGTCTTTCAGCCAGTCCATGCCTAAGATAACGTCGAAATTTCCAACAGGAAATTCTATCAACTGGGCGGGTAAGGAATGCCCGCAAACTACAATACTACACGCTAGAATAACTCTACTAACTCCAACGAGCCCATTGCCAGTGAGTATACTCAACCTCCCTGGCAATGCCTCGAACTCCATTCCTAGCCGTGTCGTAAATTGTGCAGATATAAATGAGTGTGATGCTCCCGAATCAAACAATGCTACTGCGGGATATGAGGCGACGAGAATGTTATCTGCCACAACATCTTCCGATGCTAATGCCTCCTCCAAGGACAGTATGAATGCCTGCCCTCGACCTCCTTGCTGGTTCCCATGCTATGGCCTAGCCTGGTGCTGCTGCTGGCCCCTGTCTTGATGATGCTGGGGTGGTCTATGCTGGTGTTGCTGTATCGGCGGTCTCTGCTGCCAAAACATCTGAGCTTACGGCATTAACGAACGCTGGGCCAATGGTCTCACTGCTACCGCTGGCCCTCGATACTGCCCTGCCCCTGGTACTGGCAGAGCAGGAAACTGTTGTCCTGGTCCTCCTGACCTCGAATTCATGAGACATATGGTAACCCGATGATCTGGATTTCCACATATCAAACACAGTCTGTTTAATGCCCGACACACATCTCTTGTGTGCCCCATCTTCCCACAATAAGTACAGCCCGCTAGGGGTTGCTAGTTATTCTTCTGTTGCTGCTGCTGCCTGGGTGGTGCTGGCCCTCGCATTGCGACATCGTGAATGCGAATGTCAAGGGATGGTGCTGTTGTTCGGGGTGCTGCTCCCCCTCCTCCTTCAAGCTGACTGTGAGATCTCTTCTGACTTCCAGTCCTTACTGTGATCCTCTGAATGGTGATCTCATGCCTCCGGGTTGCCGTCAATATCTCATCAAAAGACTGGTAATCGTGCCCCTCTATCAATTGCAAGAGCTCAAGATGAAACCCTTGCTGAAACCTCATAGCCCTCTGGCGCTCTGTCGCTACCATCTCTGGGGCAAACCTACTTAATCTGCAGAACTCCGCTGCATAAGCATCTACCGTCTTGCCGGCCTTCTTGAGGTTGATAAACTTCTGTTGTAGCTCAAACTGCGCCATAACTCTATAGTACTTCGTCTTGAATCTTGCTGTGAAATCGTCCCAAGCAACGGGACGTCTGATACCTACTTCCTCTGATTCCCACCAATCACGTGCGAGATCCTGAAGTAACAACTTCACCTGATCCACACGTTCTTCTGTCGGCACCTTAGCGGCCGTCAAAATAGCCTCAATATCCTTAAGCCATGCATCTGCTGAGATGGCATCCTCCGTTCCTTCAAAACGGCGGGGATTGAACTTGTAAAATCTGGTCGATGCTCCAGAATTCGGCCTTGCTCCTCTTTCCAAAGCTGTCTGCAATCCTTGGTTGAGTAGTACGTTTTGCTCTTGCAACTGAGCGTGCATGCGCTGCTGGGCTAACATCTGGTGTTGTTGAGTAGCCATCATCCCTCTCATGATCTCCAGAAGAGCCGGTGTGTCCATCTCTGCAGGGGTAGGTGGAACTGTTGATGGTGGTGGAACATCTGAATACTGCTATCCAGCTGCTGCTTCCACTATCACTTCTTCTTGGATAGCCTCTTGAGTTAGTACCGGCCCTTGTTGCTGACCATCCTGGTCAGGTTGTCCATGTTGCTGTCCATGTTGTTGCTGTCCAACTCTGACAGGTGCGGACGAAGTGCCCCTAAGAAAAGGGACAAGAGAACAATCAAACGACCGGACATGAAGGATCAATGAAGTCAAAGGATACTAGAATGTCATGCTAGAGTTGAGAGTAACGAATCATGAGATCAAGGGAAAATATGTGTGATTGAGACATCCTATTAAACACCCCACAAGTCTGAAATCCGACCTGCATGGGCCACCACTAAAACCTTGTCACGCCCCAGAACCAGAATACTGCAGAGCAGGGGAATGACTCAGCCAGCTACGTATTACGGATAGATGAATATCGTATAATACGATCAATGCTGTCTACAAGACGAGGGGGTGCATACTACATGAAAGTCTCCCTATGGTCACTTTACTTCTATTGTCTCAATCATTCAAACAAGAAACAGAAATAGAGAACATGTGAAATAAAGCAGTAAGGCGTCCCAAACGCTCAGTCAAAATGTACTTGATATCTGGCTTTACAAAATAAAGCCAGATGATGTAGTAAGTATACACAGTTGTTAGCAGCTGCAGCCTGACTTAGTTACAATTATGCAAAAATAGGTACAAGACAGTCCGACTAACATGTCGGTGCCAAACGGCAAAGTATAAAGTAGATAACAAAACGGGCGGGAAGGTAAGAAACCCACTCGAGTCCTCCTGCGATCATCCCTCTAGTGTTGACCATCTTGGAGGTAGAAGTAAGCTGAGCCCTCGGAAACCGGCTCTAAATCTGGCCATGCAAAACCAGAGAGGTTAGACCTCTAATAACAAGTACCACAAGGAAGCACGATATGAGGAATGAAGCCAGTAATAAGAGAATATGATAATAGATCTCTGCTATATACTAGGACTCACACAACATCACGACACTTCGAACCAACCTTCCAACCAAACAAGGACAGAAGTTGGCCCGTCATGTCCTGACATTCTGATCATCTTAGTTAAGTAACAGAGTAGGTACAGTACACACACAAATCAATTTAAACGGCCAGACAACTACTACGGCTTGCTATTGTGAGTCCCAAGTTATCCTGGAATTATGCAATAAAGAATTTCTCAGTCCTTACTATGCGCAAGCAAGGCTAGTTTACCCAGTCAATCAATTGTGCCATTCAGGAATTAGATGAGTCCCAGCGGGACGCCCGTCATTAATATACAATGTTCAATAGATAATATAACCAGATACCGCTTCCTGCCCGTGTGGCAGATTTGCAGCATCTGTGGGGACCAACCGGCCTGTCGGGTACTACTAGTCCCAAGAGGGCTGCCATGTAAGAACTCGGGAATCCATTCTCTCCATGCAATCATTATTTTATTTAACTTAATAGTCTCTATATTGAGTGAAGTACCATGCCGTGGATCATGGTCATTCAGAATGAGTACTTTTGTACGGGATACGATATGCGCAACTCTACAATGATACCAGTGCGGTCAGGTTGTAGGTCTTACATAGCGTAATGCAACAATCAAAACTAACCATGGAGTAATCATGCCTTGACCATAAAGTACACATGCTTCTTTGGTAAGATAAATAAATAATAAATGAATTGAAGCCTGCATGTGCCTGTATGCCAATATTCGGGATTAGCCCGTCGATTTCAATAGTTCATAATTAATATGAACGTGTCTCATTCATTCAATTCAAAGACGACTAGCCAGTCTCTTAGTTCCAACTAGGAACGCATGATCAATTATTAGTCAAGGTCACAATCATTATCAATGGTGACAAGGCATGAAAGTCAACTAGTATTCAGTGGGGTCGAGTCTACAACTTTCAGGGTTTAATTCCAATCAATCGGGGTATCTATAACTCAATTCACGACACATGGTACATCCCACGTAACAATCTATATTTAACAGAAATATCAACATATCATGATTATATCAAGTTTATGCAAAAAGGCGTAAGGATATAAAATGGACGTTAAATATCTAATAAGATATTAATATACAGGGCTATAGAAGATCCAAGGTAAGCAGGCTACGCTCATGTCAGCCTACGCTCAAGTCAGCCTACGCTCAAGTTAGGCTACGCTTAGGTCAGGCTACGCTCAAGTCAAGATAGCGTATGTACTCCATACGCTTCCTCTTCAAGGCAGCGTATGTACTCCATACGACTCCTTACTATCCAAGCCAGCGTACGCAAGTCATACGCTTCCAAAAGGTAGCGTATGAACTCCATACGACTCCTTACCATTCAAGCCAGCGTACGCAAGTCATACACTTCCAAAAGGCAGCGTATGAACTCCATACGACTCCTCTTCAAGGCAGCGTATGTACTCCATACGCTTCCTCTTCAAGACAGCGTGTGCAAGTCCATACGATTCCTCATCAAGGTAGCGTATACAAGACCATACGCCGCCAAAAGACAGCATATGAGGCAGACTGTGCTGCGCTAAAGAGCGCGCGCAGCTCAGTGGCGAAAGCTAAAAAGCTTGCGTACACTGCTCACTGTCTTCTCCAATCAGCAAGAACTCCATGGTTTGAACCCAAAGCTTCAAAGTTCATAACTTGGTCAAAATAAGTCCAAATCCAACTTTGCAAAGGTCAAAATTGGGTAGAATAAAATTTTCTACAACATGGAACCATCAAAACTTGAAAACAAAGAAGTTTGATAGATCAAAACCACCAAAATCCGAAAATAACTAATTTCTAGATCTGCTAAAAATAAAACTTCAAAACGAAAAATGCCAAGTTCTAAACTCTCTTAGAATCACAAGGGGATGATAATGGAACCATAAAAATGGGTCCTCATGAAGAAGCAAGATGTACTTGTCTATGGGTTTGGTAGGTGGAGAGAGTAATGAGAAAGAAGAAGAGTAATGGTGAAGGAGAGTAATGAAGAGAGAGGAAGAGTTTGGGGGCTTTAAATGGAAGGGGTGGTGGTAGGTGGGTTCGGTTCATGATGAACCACCATAACCCAAAAATAAACTAACCTAGGCCAAACCTAAAGTAAGTTAAAGCAGAGAATAAAAGCAGGAAGTAAAATATAGAAAATTAATTGCAGGAATTTAATTAACATGAATTTAAAGAGATTTAAATACGAAACAATATATGATAAATATTAAATAAATACATTTAAGCAGTACATGTATTAAAAATACGTATACTAGAAACGGGGAGTGACACGAGTGTAAGTGGGACAACATCTCAATGGATTTCATTGTGGGATTTCTGAAGATGTCGTGGAAGAATGATACGATTTGGGTCATTGTTGATAGATTAACCAAGTCGGCTCACTTCATCACAATTAAAGTAGGATGGAGCGTCGATCGGTTAGCGCAAATCTATATCGACGAGATTGTTCTACTGCACGGGGTACCGGCCTCAATAATTTCGGACAGAGACAGGCGATTCCTATCGCATTTTTGGATGAGCCTACAAGCGGCGATGGGGACCAAACTAAATTTTAGTTCTGCGTACCATCCCCAAATAGACGGTCAGACGGAGAGGGTAAATCAAATCTTAGAGGATATGTTGCGTCTGTGTGCAATCGATTTAAAGACTAGTTGGGATACGTATTTGTCGCTTGCAGAATTTTTGTATAACAACAGTTATCAATCGAGCATTCAGATGGCACCATATGAAGCGCTCTACGGGAGGAAGTGTCGTTCACCATTTTGTTGGGATGAAGTCGGAGAGCGACAAGTGCTTAGACCGGAACTAGTGGAGCAGGTCGTCGAAAAGGTCCGCTTGATCCGAGATAGACTCCGCATCGCACAAAGTCGACAAAAGAGCTATGCAGATCTTCGCCGACGACCACTAGAATTTCTGGTCGGAGACCACGTATTTCTGAAAGTAATGCCCATGCGTTGTGTGATGCAGTTCGGCGTTAAAGACAAGTTGAGCCCGAGATTTGTAGGCCCCTTCGAGATCATCGAACGAGTTACAACGGTTGCTTATCGGATCGCACTACCTCCTGCCTTGGCTGATGTGCATGATGTTTTCCACATCTCATAACTTCGAAAATACATGCACGATCCAAGTCACGTGGTTAGCTTCGATCAGTTGGAGCTACGTACTGATTTGTCTTACTCGGAGGAGCCTATTCAAATTTTGGACCATAAGGAGAAGGTATTACGAAATCGGTCGATATATTTGGTTTGCGTGCTTTAGCAGAACCATTCAGTTGAAGAGTCGACGTGGGACATGGAGACAGAGATGAAGGAGAAGTACCCTGTGTTGTTTGTCTATTTTAAGGTCAGACCCTTGTTCTTAAGTTTTGGGATGAAACTTTTTCTTTGTGTTATATTATGTAGCGCCCCACTTTCGATAGGCGACGGACTTCATAATATGCTTGTGCCGAGTCAGATCAGTCGAAAACTTAGATGGCCATCTGATTCGATCGCTGAGCTTGGTAAACGATAACACCTTGCGGCATCGATCAAATCGATTTGGACGGATGTTACGAGAATCGATCCAACTAATGGAACGACTTCTGTTAGAATAAGTCCTAGATGCAGCGGGCTGCGTCTCGGCGAGTGAGCTCTATATAAGAGTACCTACGACGGGACCCGACCGCTGTATGGTTTTCTTGGAGCTTTTGTTGCTTGATTTTGATGAAGTGCTTTCGCGTCATTTTCTGAATACAATTACAAATTTCGAAGCGAAGGAATAAAAAAGAAATCCTAACAAAGTGTTGGTGCCATTGCAGGAGCTCACGTAACTAAAGCTTGAACGTTGTGAAGCGCTTCAACAGTTGGTACGATCAAAGAACTCAGTGGGTGATTCGGCCCCTTCTTTTCTACTCTGTCCTGTAAACAAAATTTTCTTTGCCTCGGATTCATTCAAATCGACGATGCCAAGTTAAATGCATGCCAATCCACTAATTTCAAGAACTCGAAAAAAATGTATCGATTTAGAGTAATCTACTCTAAAAAAATACAAGTTTCCCACATAAACGAGAAAGTTTAAGGTTCGAGTAAAAAAATAGACTATTTCACGTGCTGCAAAATAATATGAAACGTCGATCGTGGGTTATGATGCTGTAGAGCCTAAAAATCAAGTTGCGCCTTGAATATACTGATCTGTGATCAAGTTGCGCCCCAAAAATCAAGTTACGCCACTGATATGAAGCTCAGAGAACAGACTGCACCACCGATCAGATTGCGCCCGATATCAGACTGCGTCCAATCTTTTTGTGCCAAAATCTACGTGGCATCTGACACTTAATGGTCCTTATTACCTGACAATACTAACGAATGATACAACAGTAAACGAGAAAAATCTCTTTGAATCCCGTGAATTATGCCGCTCAAGAGAAGTTGGTGTACAGCTGTCCTGTACACTTCGTGAGTTGCACCCAGGCGCAATCTAAATAAAATCCTTAGTTGCGCCTGGGCGCAACCTGAACGACTTTTTCTCAGAAGCTGCAACGTGTATAGGCGTAGCTCAAATCAAGTACAGTTTGACTTGTTGACTGAAGCTCGCGCAACCTGATAAAGTTGAGACAACTTACATTCTAAAACAGGATGACGTGGTGCACATGCCACTAATCTCTCAAGATGTGTCTACTATCCTGTACACGACCACGCACATCTCAATCATATGATGCCACGCGTCTAAATACAGTTAGTACACGATTGACAACTGAATGAAAGTTGGCACAACAGGAGGTTGGCGCGACCCAGTTTGACGCAATCCAGCCTCGCGCACATCAGAATAACTGCGAAAACAGTTATTTCCTGAACTCTATAAATAGATTTTTCAATCATCAACACACACAGAGACAGAGATCAAGAACTCTTGCAAAATTACTGTTGCGTTCTCTAGAGGCTACAGTCTTCAAGTTCACATAGTCCAAGGGATAAAGTGATCGTCTCCTGATCAGATTCCTAAATTTGTACTTCTCCAAAATTTATTGTACGTTGTACTCTTTTACAAGTTTAGAATAAAACAAATATTGTTTTTGCAAACAGATGCCTCGGACAATTTGGTGCCCACGGGACGCTAAATCGGGAGTAAATGAATCGTTACATGAGTTAGAAGAAATGATAATGTCGTTCATTACTGTCCATGCTATACAAAACTGTTTACATATATTAAACTGTTCACACATTGGCATGGTCATGGATAGCTTGTGCACAAGTTGATTTTCCTCGAATCGGCATCTGGGGCATCGAAATCGAATCGACCTAGGTAGAATAAATAATCGTGCTTCGGCACTGATGCATTGTGGGACCATAAGTCAGGCTTACTTGCAACCTAGACTAAACGGGCCGAAATGTTGTTGAAAGAGTCCCACGTGGTGTGTAACACCAATGACCGCGCATATAAGATAGTAGCATGCTCACCTATTGTCTTATGCAGGTAGTAAGTATTATCTCTGTTTTTATACAGGGACGAGCACGGCCGTGGTAAAAATGGAATAAAATTGCTATGTTTTACTATATGCTTTATTACTTCAAAGATGGCTATCGATATGAACTGAATTCATTTAGTTCTAAATAGAAAGACAACTCTAAAGCATGCCTACCTTAACAATCAGAGTCAGCTTAGACGAGTGGGTTTGTCTCGTCCACTTAGCAAGTGTGCTAATCCCCTCCCCCAATTCCCCAGGTACGGTGGGTGCTCTAAACTGAAGTTGAAGTGCGGAGAGGCATTTTGAAGCTCTTCCTATGCTGAAGTATTTTGAAGCCAATTCAATCGAAGGCTTATGTATAAAGGGGCGAATGTATGGAATGACAAGTGTTAGTTCAGGCAGCTTGTCGAGTATATTTCTTTTATTTTCAATCAATATGGCCGCAACGGCATCCAATGTAATTACAACTTGCACTTCATTGCAAGCTATGAATGAAAAGCATATTTCTATCTTCCTATACTATGTCTCAATTTGATGTGATTTGTGAAGTTTTAACTTGGTGTTTCGATATAAAAATCAACGTAACGTTCTTGCCTTGTACGAGTACAATTCCAGACTCGTACGGCATCACGCCTTAGCGAGGACGATCGATTCGGCAAAAATAACACCAGGGACGAACGGTTTGTCGACTCGGGGCATGACAAAAAAGAAATTTAATCAAAAATCACGAAAATTTACGAAATTCTATGACAGTTTTCGTGCTTCCACCCCTGTTTTGGAAGGCCAATCTATGTCCATCCATAGAGAAATTTAGAAATCTATTATAATAGTAGTGTAGACAACATATAGGACTTTAAAACCTAATTTATAGTTTCGAATTTTATCAACTGTGCATAAAGAAATCAATTTTCAAAGATCGAGAAAAAAACCTACTAAAACAGTTTTGAAAATTTTAAAAAAATTCTGATACGGCATGCGCCCCGATAATTCAAACGACCTGGTTGTGAACCACTTGTATCGAAAGGTGCGTATGAACTTCGTGCACGTGTGGGCTTTAATGGAACTCGAATTGGTTGCGTGTGCGCGACGAATTTGAGACATATCTGTCAAAATTTACCGTATCGACCTTTTTACAAACTAGTCAATTACTTTGTGCACGTTCGTCATCTCGAGACGAAACTTGCGCCAATAGGACCGTATCATTTTTTGGTCCTGTATGCCAAGTTTGGTCCGATTCTTTAAAGATCGAGTGGAACGCTATTTTAGCGGGCCCACGATCCAATCCAACGGACGAATTTGTGTATAGTCCACCGGAATCCAGCTTTGGACATACGGTTGGGTTCATCTCGTCAAACCAGAATCGTAGACATATAGTTTGATGACTTTAGAGACCATAGACTCAGGCACATTTTTTGGTGTAAAGTGGGTCCAACGGCGGACATCGTTTTGACCTAAAATTACTGTTTTGCCCTTGTGTCCAGAATTGGATTGATGGGTAGGCTATCCTAACTAATTTGACTATTCTGAATATATTGTCATTCTTTCTTACTTGGTTACATATTTCTCTTGCTTAATGTCATGGTTACTTTCTAGTTTTACGTGCACATAGACTTGTTACTCATTTTCCATGTTACTTTTTCTATCTTTCTATCTTGTTCATGTCTAGTGATAGTACTGCTATGCATGTGCCATGTTTCCCTAACCTTTTTGATCCATACTTGACTTGACATGACTAGATAGACTTGACTTCCTAGTACCCTAGGAGAGAATATTTTATTAGTCGTGGCTATACCTTTATTGTTAGTGCCTCCCCGGGCTATGATAGAACACCTGTTATAGGACTGTTAGTGCATCACCGGGCTACGGTTTTTATCACATTCACCTATAGCCATGGTTAATATTATATTCTCATAACCTGTCACTATTTGTAGAGTTTCTTTCTGTGTTATCCTTTCCTCTAATTATTATTCCTATTTTTCTTGCATGTTATTTAATGTACAGTAGGCATGTATATTATGTGTCTTTCTAGTCCCCTGAGGACCTGGTGATCTCTCTAATTATTAGATAAAGGTATGGTACATTGATGCAGGATGATTACAACACTAAGACTGCAGGTATATTTAGTTGATGTTTTATATTTCTCTTCCGTATTTAGATTTTGTCCTATATTTGATACTTGATGCATTATAACCTAGTCCTATACAAGCTTCTACTATCTTCTAGTTTTTTTATGATAAATGTGGTATTGGGGATCCACTCTAACATATTTATCTATCTAGAATCAGTGTATTATGGTCTGATCAGCCTTACTGCACTTGATTTGTTATTGTTACCAATATTTAGTGGATTGAGATATAGTAGGTCTAGAACAACCAGACAGCCTATACGTATTCGAGCTGGGATGGAGTACTCTCGATGCGTAGGTGACATGTATACGTATCCTAGTTCTATGTATTTTGGGACTGGAGTGCTACAGTAATCAACATGCTACATCGACGACAGGATAATAGAATGTGATTACCTAAGCCCTTCCTCACATCTTTGATACCATACATCTTTTCAACCAAAACTTAATGTACTCACCGCCCAATTCCTGGAACTTAGCATTTGTTTTAGCATGCGTTCATTCATACATAATTCAAGCATACTCACTACCCAGTTCTAGGGTCTTATTATTTGTGTTACCATCTACCCATCGAGCTAAGGCTCGACATACTCACCGCCCAAGTATTTGGGACTTTTCTTTCACCTGTCATGTATTTCATAGCAACAACAGACAAGCCCATAATTCACAAAATGATTCGAAGCACACACAATCGATAAAATGATTCGCAATAGTTTTTGGGTCATGTGATTAATTATCTTTGATTATCTTTAAGACTTTCATACAACGTGTTATTCAGCAACTCAACGAGTAACCATAGCATACTATCCTTTTATTAAGCGTGAAGCTAAAGGATCTTCGAAGGGTTCAAAAATACTCACTTTTATAAGACGATTCCGCCTCGATCTCATAGCCTTCCGAGCGATCCTTCGCATATTCCCAAGTCCAACAAGGCTTCATCGAACCAACCATCCATCATAAGGCATCTTGCGGGTCGATCGGGGCACTACAAAATATACCACTCAGAAAAAGTTTTGCCCTCAAAACTTAAACCAGACTCATCCTCATAACTTCAACAGAATTTATAAAACTTTCCACGATCAACTTGCATTATTTAACATTCCTTCGTAACATCTCGATTGATTTCAAGTAATGTAACATCTTGTCACAGCATTCTGTTTTTCATAAATAAATTCACTTTATTTATTGTATTTCTGGGAAAATTACAACTGTAGGAATCCGATCTAGAAGACGATCGCTTTATCCCTTGGACTATGCGAAGAAGAAAAGCTCTCAAAATTTTGACAGTAAGTTAGATAACTATGTATCTGTACAATGAATGAGAAAAAGAACTCTATTTATAAAGTCAAAAATAACTGAAAGGATAACTGTCTTCACAGCCTGTGCCTAGTTGAAAATCACGCAGGATTTAACATACGCAAGGTTGTGAGCAGTTACTAGACGTGGCCTGTAACTGTTGGACACATGGCAATCATGCATGAGTCGTGTGCAATTTACAGGACATGCAGGCGAGAGATCAGTGGCATGGCTGCCACGTACTCCAATTTGATGAAATCTACGCAGACTTGTTGAAGACGAAATCCACGCAGACTCGGGGCAGAAAGCTTCAAAATCCACGCAAACTTGGGGCAAGAAGCTTCAGGATCCACGCAGACTTAAGGCAAAAAGCTTCAAAATCCACGCAGACTTAAGGAAGGAAACTTCAGAATCCACGCAAACTTGAGACAGAAAGCTCAAAATATACGCAGACTTTGGGAAGGAATATAATCCACGCTCGATTGAGGTAGGACTGCCAGCTGTCTTGATTCGACGTGCCTCGACTGACACAAAATCTCTGACAGTGATTACTTTTGTCAGTCGTATTAAATGACAAGAAGCTCTTTTGGTACGCCAACTTGACGAAGGCTGAGTCTTGCTGAAGAAGATTTCGAAAGTCACGCAATAGTCGGCTGTGATCTCTCGAGTTCTGTACATACGTGGCATACGAGAAGACATTCTTCGACTGTCGTGCTGTCAGTCATAATGATACTCTGACAAATGATGAGCTGTCTCCCAGCGTGACTTGTAAATTTTGTCCTGATCAACTCAGCGTGACTTTTGGACCTTGTTCTGATCAACTCAGCGTGACTGTTCATTTTTAAGGCCTACAAAACCCCCTTCAAAGTTTTCGAAAGTTGAAAAGACTTCAAAATTTTGAAATACTTTGAAAAAAATAAATATACAAATGAACTTATTAAATGTCATGATGACTCTTCATTTTTCGAGACTGATTGCATCCAATTTATGATAGAATATGAACCGCCGGCAAGCTCTGTTATATAAACAGGGAGAAAATTCAGCTTTGATGTTCATATTACGTCAACATGACTCCTAAGGAAGAAGCTGAAGAAGAAGCAAGAAAGTTGGGTTTTTGTGCCCATGGCGACCCTACTTTTGGGGGTAAGGAACCGGAGCCTTTTGTTTTCGAGTTCAAAGATGACCCTACACAACTAGCCAAGAATTTCTTGAGCTATTTTGGCCTGGACGGCTCGTCTTCTTCCAATGGGCGCAGCCTCGCAAAGCAGCGTAAAATGTTCAATGTTCTGTTACACCGTATGGGGGTCAAGAGCGTAGAAGAATTAGGCGCCAAGCTCAGTCACTCTGCAAAATAGAGCGTGTCTTTTATGCTTTTGTTTTCTTTTTGAGAAATGTTGTACTTCTTTTCCTATGTAAGGTCATCAGTGCCTGCTTTTGCCTTGAAAATGTAGTACAACTTTTGTGCTGAACAGCGTGCATTAATGAAGAATATTAAGTGGCACTCTTTGAATGTTTCAAATATTGTGCTATTTCCCAAAGCACACGTGACACTCATTCCATGGTTTATGAGCGCTTTTTACTCGGATCTGTTCCAAGAATAGGCCTGCACTTTGTCCTTTAAATAGATAGGTGAGTTCCATGCATACTCATCTTCTTATTCTTCTTCTTCTCATTTTTTACTGTTGAAGATGGGCTTTTGTTTCTGACTGAACAATACACGCCTGTCTCTGTTTGACAAATGCACGCTTAATGATAATGATATTTCTGTTGATTTAATCTCTTTTTCTTTGCTTTTTTCTGTAGAAGCTCGGCTGAAAATTTTCTTCAGAACTGGCATTGGTGATGTGGATGCTGTGGAGAATATCCTGCTGACACCTACATCAGGGAGCTCATACGCTTTTGACGCGTAAATCAGACAACTCAGAAATCTTCGTGGGATAGAAGGGTCTTCCTCAGATGGTAGGAAGAGCCTTTATACACGAGAGTTGGATGGTGGAGTCAACTCTACCCCGAGAAATCGGGTAGTAGAGTTCCTTTCAGGGCAGAACTAGGAATTGTATCCCAATATGGAATACATTCCTATTTCCTTTGAAAGGCCGCTCCTAATCTACCAGTTGTATTGGCAGCAACACGTCTTCGTGCTGCCCTACTCTGTGGTTCTCCTCTCGTCTGAGAGAGAAGACCAGAGTTTGATTCCTGCTGATTTGGTCGTGACTGGGACCCAGACAGTCAGGAACTGCCACCAACAACGAACCTGACGGAGAAGGTCCGACGGAGAAGATCCAAAGAAGAAGATAGATCTCTATTAGGTTATTGTTGTGGTGTAGAATGAAAATCCAAGATTTGTAATAGATTTCCATTATGATTTGTAAGAAAGTCTAAGAGAATGTAATAGACTTTTTGTGGTGAAATGAGAATGGAAATGATAATTCTTCTATGCTCAAAAATTTGTATTTGTGGATAAATTGTGGACATGATAGATAATGAAATCTTCTTTTGTGATTTAGAGTATATAATATTATCAGAGGTAATATGGACATAATAATATGTAGGAACTCAAAAGAAAATAGATTGATTTCTATGCAGAGGTCAAAAATGACAAATAAGTAGATTCGGAATTGATCCAAAGGTTATGAAAATGTAATAAGTAACGAATCCCCAAAATTAATAGAAGATTATGAACGGACGAACCATCGGATGAATGTAATAAATGAACGAATGAACCGTCAAGTATTAATGAATGGGGGAACCGTCTGATGAATATGAGAAATGAACGGATGAACCGTCAAATATTAATGAATGTGTGAACCGTTGGATGAACGTGACCTTTCATTATTTGAAGAACTTCTGCCTATAAATATAGCAGAAATCTGAAAAGAACGAACACTTCTATTCCTCAACATAAAAATATCGTCTGAAGAATCATCCAAGAAGGCTGAAATCGCCATGAAGATTCAGAAAGGCACTGAAGAACGCCCTGCTGATCCAGTTCAATCGAAGAAGGCAGCAGCAGGCGAAGGTTCGTCTGCACCCAAGCCACCAAGAGACATTTTGGACTTCCTGCTCGAACCAGGAAGGACTGAAGAAGAAGAAGCCATGAGGATGGCCGCTTGTAAGTTCCTCGTGGGTTCCAGCAAGGAGGTGCTCAGTTCTTTTGCTGATCGTATTTTCGAGAAGGACGGCAGTGGCCCACGTCCAAATGTAGAGAAGGATGATAGTGATCTTCCTTAATATCATTTGCCATCATTCATGATTAAAATAAAATAAAAATTTTATTTCTAAACATGAACTTGTCTGATGATTACAAGCATTTACATTTATACATAATATTTTTTAAGAAATTTGCCATTAATAGGCATCATAACTTTTTGGCCATCCAGTTCTGAGAGTTGATAAGCTCCATTTGAGAAAACTCTGCTTACGATATAGGGACCTTCCCATTTTGCGTCAAATTTGCCCTTGCTCATATGAGTCATAGTCATAGGACGTCTGACTGTTAGAACAAGTTCTCCTTTTTAATATGCTCGAACTCTGACTTTCTTATTAAAAGCTCTTGAGATTCTAGCTTGATAGAATTCAATATTCTGTTGAGCAGATAATCGCTTTTCATCCAGAGCTTCTAATTCCTGAAGTCGAAGACGATCATTATTTTCGGCAGTGAGTTCATTAGCGATTGCTATCCTTAAAGAAGGAATTTGAATCTCTAATGGAAGAACAGCTTCGCAACCATACACCAGAGAGAAGGGTGTACATTTAGTAGCATTATGAACTGTAGTACGGTAGGCCCACAAGCATTCACCGAGCTTCTCACTCCAATTACGTTTGTTAGTAGAGACAAACTTCTTTAGGAGTTTGATGATGGTCTTGTTGAAAGCTTCTGCTAATCCGTTAGCTGCCGGATTATACGTGGTAGAAGCCACATTATTAATCCGGTGATCGTCACAGAATCGAGTAAACTTCTGACTGACGAACTGTGGTCCGTTATCATGAATAATGCGTCGAGGAACACCAAATCTGTAGATGACATGATGCTTAATAAAGCTGATGACATTGGACGTTTTAACTTCAGATAAAGGAATGGCTTCGGACCATTTGGAGAAGTAATCGGTTATTGCGAGAATAAACCGATGACCTTTGGATGACGGTGGATTGATCGGACCGATAATGTCCATGTCCCAAGCTTCGAAGGGCCATGATGCTGCCGTCGGATATAGAAATTTCGAGGGTTGATGAATAAAATCCGCATAGATTTGACAAGCTTTACACTTCTTTACATATTCGATGGCGTCTGATACCATAGTGGGCCAATAATAACCCATACGTCGAATACGGTCCTGAAGTTTTGGGCCAGGTTGATGTGCTCCGCAAATTCCATCATGTGCTTCACGAATAATTTGTTGAGCCTCGTCACCGGCAACACATCGAAGAAGTAAACCATCATAAGCTCGACGATATAAGATTTTTGTAGTATGATTATAATAGAATCTGAGTTATCGTCGTCTGATAGATGCTGCCTCACTCGGATCATCTGGAAGAATATCATATAATACAAAATCTAAGAAAGGAAGTCTCCAATCTTTATCCGTATTTTGATTCTCGGCCGAGCTACTGAAGATGAATTCCATGCTAGAATCAGATGAAGATGATAAAGATTCACGACTAAATCCAAATCCTCTTGTTGTGTTGACGTCATGAGACGTTGATTCTTCAATGTCAATTGGAAGTCCTAGAGTCAGATTATTTTCGAGATGAAATAATTCTCGATTGCGAACAACAATCATCTGTTGACGTCTAATTGGGATAGCCAACACCGCCGCAAGATTAGCAAGAGCATCAGCTTCGGTGTTACATGCTCGCCTAACATGTTCAATGAAGAACTCTTCAAACGAAGAAGCCATAGATATAGCCGATCTATGATAAGGAACCAGATCTTGATGGCGAACTTCATAAGTGCCCCTTATCTGATTGACAATGAGTTTAGAGTCTCCGTACGCCTCCAAATGTTGAATATTCAAATATTTAGCGAGTTGAAGACCAATGAGTAATGTATTGTACTCAGCTACATTGTTTGAACATGGTTGATCAAGAGAATAAGCTCGCTGGATAGCAAAACCTTCTGGCAATACAAGAACAATTCCAACTCCAGTGACGATATTACCATTAGGGCCTATCCTTGAAGCTCCATCAAAGAATAGACGCCAAATAGGATCTTCTTCAGCAATTTGGTTTGAATCTAGAACTTTATCTGGGATTTCATCATAGAGTTTTGAATCTTCTGGAATTGAATGAGCAGCCAGAAAATCGGCTAAAGCTTGTCCTTTGACTGACTTCTGAGGAATATAATGCATATCATATTGAGCAAGTAGGATTCCCCAATTAGCCAATCGAGAATTCAAAACACTAGGTTTCTTCATCATGACCCGTATAGGATTGATCTTAGAGATAACATGAATAGTCTGGTCAATGATATAATGACGTGTCTTTTGGACAGCGAACATCAAGGCTAGACATTCTTTTTCGACCGGTGAATATCGAGGTTCAGCTCCGGTCATAGTTCGACTGAGATAGTAAATGGCTTGTTCATGACCATTTTTATTCTTTTGAGCAAGCAATGCACCCAATGAATGACTCATTGCTCGGGTATATAGGAGGAATGGAATTCCTGAGACGGGAGGTACCAATACTGGCGGGCTCATCAGATATTGTTTTATATCATCGAATGCTTTCTGACATTCATCACTCCCGACGAAAGAAACACCTTTCTTCATGAGTTTATTGAATGGTCTGCAGCGTCCTGAAAGATTAGAGATGAATCTCCTGATATAAGCGATCCTTCCTTGAAATCCTCGTAGCTCTTTTAAGGTGCGTGGAGGACGCATCTCTTGGATGGCTTTGATCTTCTCGGGATCCACGTGTATACCTTTAGAGGTAATGACGAAGCCGAGAAATTTACCACTAGAGACGCCTAAGAAGGACTTAGTAGGGTTCATCTTTAACTGATGATACCGCTCTGAGCATTGATATACCATACAGCTCAGGACAGCAGGCGAGTACATTCGCTGATAGTTTTCATTGTCTTGATATCTACTATATCCGATTCAGTTGTAGTGTCTTACTTGATTCTCGACACGATAGTTCACGGACTAGTATACGTCGGATCCTGTCATGAGATGTTATTCCCGGATTTTCCTTGGTATATTGGTGTGTGATATCCATGTTTTATGTACTTATATAGACATTGATTTGGGAGTGGGCTGATCACCTGCTTTTGAATCTGTGTCATGACGTGCCATGTCCGGGTCCATGATACTATTCGGGGATGAGGGAATTATTAGGGGTTATGTGATCAAAGCCTCCCTGTCACTATTTTGCTAGCGCCACCCTCACCTCACGTAGGGTGTAGCAGACACCCCTTGCCGGGTTATCCAGGTTGGCCGGCATGACCCTTTCCAGAGATTTTCCTGTGATTGTCGGGCCAAGTGGATAACCCTACCATGACTCCCTAGCCGATCACATATCGCTCTAATAATTCAAATCACATTTTACATTTATTATCGTATCTTATATTCCAGTTCAGTATTACTTTCTGTACTTTTCACCATGCTATGATTTCATTTACTCACATGATCTACCTGCCTTTATACTGTACCATGATTTGAGACTAAGTCCAGTTTGAAAGAAGGGTTACAACCCCGGTCCTTGTTTGGTTTAAGGGTTGTAACTCGGCTTTCGAATGGTTTCCAAGTCGCCTATATCTTTGTCTTGTATTTCATTATACTGTCTCTTATAGTATTTGTCAATTCACATGGAACTGCTGTTGGTGTTTGTACTTGCTCATTTTCCTGACAGGATACCGTTATGATATTTTACAGATGATTCAGAGGCTGATTGTCCGACCTATTATGGGGACGGGTTAGATAGAATAGACTTGGACCGTGGCTTGTTAGTAGAGCCACTAGACTTTGCTCACCATGAGTAGCGTAGTTAGTTAGGTTTGCCTGGCCTGCGATCCAGCTAGTACTTTTCAGTTTGTAGTATCTATTATATATTTTTTGAGACTCTGGACGTTTGTGTATAGCTCTGACTTGTGGATCTTGGACTCATTTCATGTTTTATCTATCATATTTCTTTCCCATGCTATCTACCTTAGTTTGAGATATGTGATTTAGACTGTATTGCTATGTCACCTCCATTCGGAGTGTATATACTGTACAGGTACATTTATCTGTTTTAGTCGTAGTATTTACAGACCCTATATACAGCGTTCTACCGCCGATACTGCGGCGTAGGCTGGACGTAACCACGTGCTCGTGCCCCTCTTCAGGGTGCGGGTCGTGACAACTGATGCTTACGCATTAGATCAAATATAGTCTTCAAATCTTGGATATGATCCTCCTTTTGTCGACTTTTGACTGTAATATCATCAACGTAGCATTCGACTATTTTCCGCAAATGTTCACGGAATATAATGCTCATGGCTCGTTGATAAGTTGCTCCTGCATTCTTGAGACCGAATGGCATAACTGTATAACATTATGTACCAATCGACGTTCTGAAAGAAGTGTGTTTCTCGTCGTCTGGAAACATTTTAATCTGATTATATCTAGAATACCCGTCCATGAATGACATCCGTTCAAATCCACAGGTATTATCGATCATGACATCAGTGATTGGTAGAGGGAATTCGTCTTTAGGACATGCCGCATTGAGATCGCGGAAGTCTATGCAAACTCTGATCTTGCCAGTCTTTTTAAGAACAGGAACTATGTTAGCCACCCAATCGGGATGTTGTTCCTCTCTAATAAACCCGGAGGCCATGAGTTTATTGACTTCAGCTTCAATTGCATCCATAATGTCTGGACGAAATCGTCGCTGTTGTTGTTTGACCGGTTTAGCATTCGGCAAGATATTGAGCTTGTGAGTTACGATTTGTGGATCAAGTCCTGGCATATCTTCATAACTCCAAGCGAAGACATCGATGTAATCACGAATGAGTTTAATCATGTCTTGCTTATCAGTTTCTGAAAGACTTTCACTGATGAATATTGGTTTGGGGGATCCCTCTTCACCAACATCTATTTGAACAAGTTTATCTTCATTCGGAGGTTCTTTTTGCTCGAAACGGAACTCCCATTGATTATCTAACCTTTGGGCCCATTGTTCTGATTCAGGTGAGATTTCAAATTCTTCTTCGTCTTCATCACTTTCTTCAGAACAGTCAATAGAAACCATGTTGGAAGACAGAATGTTGCAGTAGAAATCACCGATACTCGTATCGAAATCCCAAGAAGTGGTACTAGAAGAATCAGATCTCTTATCTTCGTCAGACTCGGGATCTTCATGGATAATATTGATAAAAGGAGTAGGAGCAATATAGCCCAATCCACATTTTGTCCTCCCATACTTCAGAGGAAGAATACGAACAGGCATTTTTCTTCCTTTTCCACTATTGAGGCCAGTTCTGAAGTCATAGCCCATATTTTTGATGATGTCTTTAGATTGCTGACTATAACGACGTAGTTGTAATCTTCCAGTATCATCATTTTTGTCATCATCTTCTAAATCAGAAGAACTTTGGGGCCCTTTGTAAAAGAATATTGGAATGTCTCCTGGCTTTCTGCTGGGAACTAGAAAGTATGAAGATTGTACAGGTTCTAGGGATACATCTGTATCAACAGTCTGTATAACTCCTATGGTTATTGTGCTCAAGTCATCTAACAAATGTAAATAACTATGAACATAATTACACACATCAGCGTACTGCAAAGATGGAGACTTTTCATTAAATGTAAAAGCAGCAATATTTACATTGGAAGAAGGCTGAGCCTTAGAGATCTTAGCCAAGTCAATGACTAAAGGGGAAGAAGAAGAACGAGAAGAAGCTTTGTTTCGATTAAGATCGAAAACAAATGGCTCAGAAGAGATGAGCTCCCTTGAAGCTTGAGATGGAAGAGTTATCCGCCCTCCAACTGGAATTAGCAGAGTATCCTGTGAAGATACAGGAACTGTAGTACGCCCACTAACAGGAATGATCATTGTATCTTGAGCAGACGACTGAGGTAACGGAGAGATCCGTCCACTCACCGGAATGATGAAAGAACCTTCTCCGGAGGATTTGGGAGATTGTTGATGAGTAGTTCGACCTTTAACAGGGATTATTAAAGTCTCACTTTGTGAATCCTCTTTCTCCATAGCTTATATTACCCTTGTATACTCTTCTTTGTACATTCGGGAATCATTGAAATAAGCTTCAACCCCATGGAAGGGATTTATATCAGCAACTTCTTTTTGTACTCTTCCATTGCTATCAATGTACTTAAAACACTGATGAAGAGTAGAAGGCACCATATTATTTTCATGAAGAAAGGGCCTCCCAAGAAGAAGATTATAGGATCCCACGATCTCGATCACATAGAAAGTGACTTTGGATCTGAAATCACCTATCTGAAGCTTCAGATAAATCTTTCCCAAAGGCTCGCTTCGGCTTTGATTGAATCCCAGGATAGTAGTAACCGTCTTGGAGAGCTTGTGAAGAGGAATTTTTAGTTCATCCAACAGACTCTTTGGCATTATACTTATAGCAGACCCTGGATCAATGAGGATACGATCTATCTTCATTGTATCGATATAACCAGTGTAGTAGAGAGGCCGATCATGTCGATTATCCTCCAATAGCATGTCATCTTGTGTAAAGGTGATATTTGGGATAATCTCCAATACACTGTTGTAATGTAAGCAAGTGGCAGGTTCTGCATCTGGCTTCTTCAATTGTGCAAGACAAGAGTCGGCTTGAAGAAGTGCTTCACTTAACATCTCCCGAGTCTCTTTAGAAAGACGTAAAAGTTCAAAGAGGGACATTCTAGCTGGAGTATTAGCAAGTTGAGCTAGAATGTCGAAATTATAAGGCTTCTGAAGCCCAAGAGGAGGGGACTTCTTGATTGGTTTATCAAACCGAGCCTGTTGTTTGCCTTTCTCAAGAGCCGTAGGCTTGGAAGAAACAGGTTCAACTGGGGTAATTGAAGGAACAGGTACAGTGGATGATTCTTCTTCAGGAGGAACATTAGGAGCGTCTTATCAACAAGAGGGATATCAGGAGTATCCTCAGGATTCTTAGAATAATCCTTTAGATAAGGTTTCCCTGTTCGAGTAGCACCAGCAAGTGCTTCTTCCTTCTCTTTTGGCTCTGTGTCAGAGATAGATCCAAGAGAAGTCATATGACATGACTTAATCTTTCCAGCCTTCTTAGACTTTCGAGAAGTAGTCTTTTGAGAAGAAGGCGATTCAAAATCTGCCACTAGATCAGGATGAATCCACATGATTTCTCCTGTTTCCAAAGTGATTAGCACTAATCCTTCATATTGCGGAGGAAGAATATTCACTATTTCAAGAGTTGCCTTGGGAATAGGAACGATCCCATTTTCAAGGAGTTGAGGAGGGAAATCTCCGAATTGCATAGAGACGGCGTTGGAGGTAATGGTCTTCTCTTTCGGAGTAAGAGAAATAGCTCCAGATTTAATCATTTCTTGGATCTTTCCTTTCAGTACATAATATGTACGAATTGTGTGACCCAACATTCTGTGGTATGGACAGTATTTGGGATGATCTGTCTTACCAGCTTCATCAGGTTTCTTGATTTCAGGTAATTGTACTTTATTACCTTTCAGCAGACATTCAAAGATACCAAGGACATCGTCATCATCGAAAGAGTATTCTTCTTTGGGGCGAGGTGTTCTTGGTTGTTGAGTTGTAGAGGTAGGAGAAGTTTGAACAGTTGATGCATCTTTGCTCTGAAGATTAACTTCAAGAGTTTCTTTTCCCTTACGAGCATTGTTTTTAGCATTATTGTTAGTACCTTGACCTGTTTCTTTGGGAGTCATCTGCACTCCTAAACCTTTGAAGGTTTCAGCACTAATTTCTGCGGCCTTGGCACTGACTATAAAGGAAGGCCAATCTTGAAATTGAGTAGATCCTGTCCAGATGCTGATGATTGGCAACAAGTTTGATTTGCATGTGTCGATGGTGACAGCATCTGGAGTTCCAAGAGGCATCTTCAGAGCTTCTCTTCGAAACCGTTCAATGAAATCCTCTGTAGTTTCATTATTTTTCTGCTTGATTCTAATAAGAGCAGACATAGTCATGTCATTGAGCCCTTCATAGAACCGTTCAAGAAACATCTGTTTGAAACCGGCAAATGAGGTAATGCACCCATCTGGAAGACTTCTATACCATTCATAAGCCGTTCCCTTGAGACATCCAACAAACACCCGAGTAAGGAGGGCGTCACTTGGTTGCAACTGGTCAGTCATCACTTCAAAGTGATTAATAAACTGACTTGGTGAAGTGGTTCCATCATAGAATGAGATAGTAGGAGGCTTGTATTTAGGAGGATACGATACTTGCTTCCATTCTATCGGATAAGGTTGTTTGATGCCTAACCTTTGTAAACCATCTTTCTGTTTGAATGCCTCGAATTGAGTTTTGAGATTCTTCAATTCTTCAGAGACAACTCCGAAAGATTGTGGAGTTGTAGCTTGTAGAGAATAGTTGGGAGGAGGAACAGCATTATAAGCACTACCCCCAGCTCCAGAGAGACTAGGATTTGTTTGAGCTGGTCCAGGAGTATTAGATTATACTACTGGAGGAACTTGTATTACACCAGTATCAATTGGTATGGCATCTGGTACAGTTTGTCAATTTTGTATCTGAGTTGCCATGAGTTCATACATCGACTTCATAGTATCAGCCATGGATTTCATTTGCTGTTCCAAAGAAACAATTCTTTGTTCTTGAGGAGTCAAGGAAGAAGAAGGTTCATCAGTATTCCCATCAACCATATAAGTCGTGACTGTACGAGGGATTATTGATGAACTGGTGGATGTTGTTTGTTCTGAATCATTGCTTTGTGCATCAAAGTCAATTATAGGAGAACTACCCCCAGTAGGAAGAGGTGGGAAGTTAGATTCTTCAAGGAATTCAGAATCATCTTCAGAGATCAAAGTTCTTTGACTAGAGACCAGGACTCTTGCTCTTGTGCCTCTATATACTCCATCTGGACTATCAGCTCTATCCCCAGTATCCCGAGAGGTCATGTTGACAGAAGCAAACAAAGGCTCATCTTCATCAGGCATAGGTTCACACTGAATCCGATTGAAGACAGATTGTCGTTTAGTTTGACATCTGCATTGCATTGTAACTCTTGGCTGGAAGTCACATTCATGATCAACATAGTCTTGAACCATCGATTGACATCTGCATTGAATTATGACTCTTGGCTGGAAGTCACATTCAGCATGATCCATTGTCATAGAATTATTCCTTCTCTTCTGTTAAAGGTGTTCCCGTAGATCTATCTGTGAAGATTGAGGTAGATCAGAGAACACTCTTTGTATATTTTTAGGAATATATTTCTGGTTCTTGGGTCTTGATGGCTCTTGATTATATAGGGAGTGATTAATATGAGCCACATAATTTCTAGCATACTCTGCATCCGGATCTTTTATCTTCATTTCCGATTGGTGTGGTTTCTTAACACCAGAAGTGCTTCCCAAACGGGTTTGATTAAGTTTTGTTCTTAGATCAGTTGGAGGTAACACATTGGTTTTTGAAACTTGGAGTTTTCCTTCCATTGATCTGGATATTTGCAGAGAAGGAAGAGTTGAACCACCCCCTTGATTAGGAGTTGGTAACAGACTTTTTCTAGACAAATTCTGTGCCCAATTCGAAGAAGTCGTAGAAGAAGACATTAAAGAATGTTTCTTCTTAGACTTATTCAAGTTTTGAGACATAGAATGTCCAGAAGGAAGAGTAGTCAAAAGACTATCTCCTTTTCTTTGACTAACAAAATTGTCAGTCAAAGCTGTTCCTGAAGTAAAAACTACAGGAGCAGAAGAAACAACTAAAGAGTTATCTCTTTTCGAAGGGACTTTGTGTGGAAGACCACCCCCAGTTCTAGTAGAACTTGGCAAAGAGGAAGAGATAGCTAAAGAGCTATTCTTCTTAGATAATGTACACGCTGAAACAGGCTTGGTTAAAGAACCAGTGCTGTCAGCGTGACTTTTGATTTTAGAATTATACGCTGGAACAGATTTGGCTAAGGAGCCAGTACTGTCAGTGTGATTTTTGATTTTGGAAATACACGCTGGAACAGATTTGGCTAATGAGCCAGTGCTGTCAGCGTGTTTCTTGACTTTGGAAATACACGCTGGAACAGGTTTGGCTAAAGAGCCAGTACTGTCAGCGTGACTTTTGGGATTGAATTTGCACGCTGGAACAGATTTGGCTAAGGAGCCAATACTGTCAGCATGACTTTTGGATGTGAGATTGCATGCTGGAACAGACTTGGCTAAGGAGCCAGTACTATCAGTATGACTTTTGAATGCTGTCATCTTCGAGCGCACAAGAGTGTGCGTGCTTGCAGTAGAGTCTTTGCCAATGTTAGGAGTAGACACTGTGGCAGAGACTTCACCATTGCTGCTAACTGAATCTTAGGGACATAGACAGAGTGTCCCTTCGACTTGGCTGTGATGATGGAGGCTGAAGTGGGCTTGCCACTCTTAGCCCGCTGTATTTCTTCATAGGCGAGTTGATCGAATTGGATCGTCATTACCTTCTTCGTCGAACCGATTGACGAAGTGTCGCATTGAGTTGTTGCCATCTCAGAAGAGGAGATAGTTTTCCCCAGCAGAGTCGCCAATTTGTTTTCCATAAATAAATTCACTTTATTTATTGTGTTTCTGGAAAAATTACAACTGTAGGAATCCGATCTAGAAGACGATCGCTTTATCCCTTGGACTATGCGAAGAAGAAAAGCTCTCAAAATTTTGACAGTAAGTTAGATAACTATGTATCTGTACAATGAATGAGAAAAAGAACTCTATTTATAGAGTCAAAAATAACTGAAAGGATAACTGTCTTCACAGTCTATGCCTAGTTGAAAATCACGCAGGATTTAACATACGCAAGGTTGTGAGCAGTTACTAGACGTGGCCTGTAATAGTTGGACACATAGCAATCATGCATGAGTCGTGTGCAAGTTACAGGACACGCAGGCGAGAGATCAGTGGCATGGCTGCCACGTACTCCAATTTGATGAAATCCACGCAGACTTGTTGAAGACGAAATCCACGCAGACTCGGGGCAGAAAGCTTCAAAATCTACGCAAACTTGGGGCAAGAAGCTTCAGGATCCACGCAGACTTAAGGCAAAAAGCTTCAAAATCCACGCAGACTTAAGGAAGGAAACTTCAGAATCCACGCAAACTTGAGACAGAAAGCTCAAAATATACACAGACTTTGGGAAGGAACATAATCCACGCTCGATTGAGGTAGGACTGCCAGCTGTCTTGATTCGACGTGCCTCGACTGACACAAAATCTCTGACAGTGATTACTTTTGTCAGTCGCATTAAATGACAAGAAGCTCTTTTGGTACGCCAACTTGACGAAGGCTGAGTCTTGCTGAAGAAGATTTCGAAAGTCACGCAATAGTCGACTGTGATCTCTCGAGTTCTGTGCATACGTGGCATACGAGAAGACATTCTTCGACTGTCGTGCTGTCAGTCATAATGATACTCTGACAAATGATGAGCTGTCTCCCAGCGTGACTTGTAAATTTTGTCCTGATCAACTCAGCGTGACTTTTGGACCTTGTTCTGATCAACTCAGCGTGACTATTCATTTTTAAGGCCTACACATTCCAATTTTGATTCAACATAGTTTACCATCCTTGATCTTTCCTCCAACACTTATGCCATTCCTTAGCACGTGATATCCTTCCCGTAGCTCCGTTTGAATTCAGCGTACCACCTAGTTGGAATCATACACATATTTTAGGCGTTTCAAAAATACATGTATTTCAACCAAGTTCAGTGATAGAGAAAACGAACGAGCTATAGGTATAACTTCATTTCCAAACGTTAGCAATTCCTTACGAGCATCTCGTATAGTCTCAATTCATTTATTCAATCTCCCAACTGATAATAACCCAATGAATGTTACCAAATTCCGACTCGAGTAATTTTCCACATCCGATCCAAAATTTCCAAAGTATTCCCAAAAAGCTATCTCAAGTTTTCCAACGAATCCAGAGTTTCCTTTCAAGTTCATTGTCATTCCTAGTATCCAATACTGATAAAGTCAATAGCCACATTTCATTGACATCACGATTCTCATCGATTACTCATGTATCCATTATCGTTCGCATCCATATGCTTTATTTGCAACTCATAAATTTTTCATTTATGATTCATCTTCCAATTGTAGCATCAGTCCACTCTAGTAAAATTTCTCATTGTACTTAAATATTTTCTGGTATTGATTAAGCCAACATATTATCATCTGGCATAAGCAACTCTTATTTCTAGCAACATTAATCCCGAGGGTCATTTTAAAATTTTATTTGCTCTTGTCGATCTCGACTACATGCACTATCCCATTCTGATCTGATTGTCCACCAATGAATTTATTCCGACTGTCTCAAGACAACTATCGTCAATTTACGCAGCTCAATATGAATCAACCAATCAATCAAATCCAACCAGTTCTAACAATTTCTGACATTCCAACAAAGGCAACCAAGTTTTGAAACCAACATGATACGTCATTCCGTCCAACATCGTGACATCGAATTTTTCATTCTGAAGTTTACTTTCCGACATATCTCACTCGTTCCGAAAATATCTAGGCAACATCAATAGGGACATCCTAAGGGTCTCCAACAGTCAACTTAGCATCGGTCAAGTCTCTACGGTCATCTATTCTAAGCTAAACCAGACATCTAGATAACTCATCTGAGATGAATAGCTAATAAGAACATACTCTTATATTAGAAGCAACCAATTCTTATCATAGGGATTCTATTTTATCTCAGGGACAATCTATGATCCGACCAACTTAAGGGACATGGGACACCACCCCAATCTTATGAACTTATACCCCAACACAGACAACTGAAATATCATTGCTAACAAAATCTAAACTTAGCCAACCAACCGACACTCTAGGCAACCAACCGACACTCTAGGCAACTAACCGACATTCTAGGGTTAAGTCTATCTACCCGTACTCATCCTCGGGTTACACCCAACGAAGTCATTCTAGACTTATCCACAACCGAAAAAATCTATCCGACAATTCTTAAGGGTCAATTCCGAAGCCATCATATAATTTTTTCAATCGAATATCCAAACTTTCATTTTCCACTTGCATAGACATCGCATCTGCTCAATCCGACTTTCATCCTCATATCATACTCAAATTGACTATTCAATCGGGTCAACCATTCTGATTCATAATCCAATATTGCTACCTCAATATTCTATTATTTAGCATCTTTTCTACGGTCTCTTTGCGACATATTCATTTTCCATATTTTTAGATCATCGATACGGTTTGTACTCTTTAACCAACAAAATAAGGAAACTTGTATATTCATATTCCTTCTGAAAATATCCTTCTTGAATCTTTCGCTAGCATCCAACACGGTCATCTCTTAGCAATTCACGTTAACCATCAATATTCGTTTTGTATCATATCCTTGTAATTCCATAAGAAGATTTACTATTCATACACTGATCCAGTCTCTATGACATCAATCATCTAGCATTTGTATCTCGGTCATTTAGTAGATATGACATAACACATTCAGCTAAGTCATAATCCAACAATCTATATTCCATCCAAATTTGTTATTCATGCGACAGCATCATCTACCGATAGGGTCTATAACATAATAATGCATCTCGATACTTATTTGTATTCCAGCCATCAGAGTCTCATAAGGAACATCTACTCTTTCATGCATTAAGGGACAAGTACTCATTCTCTATGCCTCAACATAATTAAGAGTCATAACTTGTTAATTCGGGACACATCAAATTTTCTCAAGCATAATTGCACAACGTGCATAGCCATCTATTTTCTCAAATCCATTCACTAACTTTGTCACTCCCCGTTCCGAAATACGTAAATTTTTAATTTTTCTGTATATGGTATCTGGCACTTGTATCTTGAATATATGTATCATGTATTTACAACTGGCCATAGCATGGAACAGTATCTCATCGTGGATTACTGTGCCACCCCTTGTCCTTGTCTGGTTGTAGGCGTGGCTCGCTGCTTCGATGATAAGATTTTTGGACCGGGTTGTGGTTAGAATTTTATTTAATTAATTTGATTAGTTGTATCATGTAGCATTTAACATGTCATTAATCATATCGTTAGGTCATGTTAGGGATTAGTGTTTAGTGAAACCAACCCACCCTACTATATATATTCTCTTCCTCTCTCTCTCTCTCTCTCTCTCTCTCTCTCTCTCTCCTCATTCACTTTTTATTTTCCTCCCTCCAACTTTTTAGGCAGGTATCTTGCACAAATAAGAGACCACTTGCATTTTTTTATTTCTTGTTATTTTTTGATATTATTAATCTAGATAGTTGATTTCTTCGTTGTCTACAAGTTTATTTCTTAGAGTTTTTGATTTTAATGGCTAATTTTGTGTAGATCTAAGTTTCTAAAACAAGGGTTTTATAGTTTTTCATGATTTTGATCTATCAAACTTGCTTATTTTCGAAAACTACTTATTCCATGTTGTAGAGAATTTAATTTCATTCTGTTTTGACCTGTATTTTGCCCAATTTCGAGTCCTATAGCCCAAGTTATGGACATTTGAAGTTTCTAAAACTCTATGGCCAAAAGCTTGCTGGTAGGGACGACACCTCGCGTACCTCGCACCTCGTGCGTGCTTTTTGGCTCATGTGCCTTGTACCTCATGCACCTCGCACCTTGCACCTCGTGCACGCCTCTTACCTCGTGCACCTCGCACCTCGTACACCTTGCGTCTCGCACCTTACGCACCTCGCACCTTGCACCTCGCGCACACCTTGCGCACCTTGCACCTCGCGCACCTTGCATCTCACGCACACCTCGTGCACCTCGTGCACCTTGCACCTCGTGCACCTTGTACCTCGTGCGCCTTGCATCTTGCGCCATGCGCCTTTTGTCCGTGCGCCGTTTGTGCTACTTCATGACTTGCGTGCGCTTCGTACCTTAAATGACTATGTTTGTCCGTTTGAGCTATTTTGTAGCTAGAATCTTGTAAAACTCAAAACATGAAAGTTGTCGATCTTTGTCTGGGCCTTAAGAATAATCATGTCTCACTTTAATTGGTTGACCTTGACTTCTTGCCCTAACCTTAGTATGCCAAGAATGTCTGAGACTTGCATGTCCTATGTGACTTCTATGTCACGAGGGGTCCATGTGACTTCCTGACATGACCATGTTCCCGACTTGATTACCTGTATACGTGCTGGTACCTTTTCTAAGTTTGTATTGAGGTACAATATTAGTGTGCACCGCAGTGCTATTAAATGAGTGCACTGAGGTGTGACTCTGCGTGCTAAGTGATCATTCGTGTTATATGTCAATACATGCTTACTTTCCAACACAGTCATTGTAATTGGTCAGTAATAATATCGTGGTATATTAATTTATGTTTGATGCATTACACTAAGCATGGATCTAGATTTGGGACTCATTGAGCCGATGTGGATTCATACTTAGGGTACACGTACTATAGTACGACATATAGGAGGATGACCATATGACCACAACATGTAACTCCAAGATCAAGATAGGGTTAATCTAAGCAACTTAAATCGGTAGAAGCATTGGAAGGGAATAGAATCTCGAGATCGTACGTTACCCGCCACCCTAGGCCATGTCCTAATGGGTCGGGTTGGCCTCCACAGATACGATTTTATCCGCCTATAGTGGATGACTATATCTGACTTCTACGTGCTATGTGTTATATGTTTTAGCACGGTAGCCTTACGGGGGGCCGGTACATAATCAAAGTGCTATATATATATATATATATATATATATATATATATATATATATATATATATATATATATATATATATATATATATATATATATATAATCGATTGGCTAGCCCTGTTTGGATACGATACGATCCGAGGATTCCTATATAATTATATTACTGGGATAACCCAGGAAAATCATAGACAGCCATAGGATTGATTGGCCGCTTGTAAACTATCTTGCTTGTGATACGTTTCTTCTGTTAGTAACTGAGGAACATGGACTATCGTGGTACGTGGTCCAACCCATGTCCTTGTTTGGTTGTTGGGTTGGGTTATTGTGCTGCGATAGGCTATGGACCGAGGTTACGACCAGAAGCCCTTAACCTGACCATGGTTATAGGATGTATCTTATCCCGGTACGATATTAACACCGTTTGTCCTTGTTTGGTTGTACGGGTGCCATATTGTCTCGATTATATGGTATAAGCCTATAACTCTTGAACCATGTCTTAATTTACTCATTGGGTTTTGTCTTATTCATTATGTGCTCCCTTGTGGTACTTGCTATTCGGGGCCTGACCCCGCTGGTTTTGTTTGGCCAGATATCGTAGCAGCGCTATAGGATCCAGTCTTCTACTCGAGCAATGGTGCACACCAGGAGTATGGACGCCAAGGACCATGAGTTGGTTTCTTCTTCATCGCTCTGATATCTTTTATTTTGTACTTGGCATTTAGCCACCGGCACCTGTTAGCCGGATGTTCTAGACATTTAGCTACTTACATAATTATGATTAAATCAGACTACAGCTGACTATAGTTATGTACTATTGACTCTCGGTACTAGCTTATCATTTTGTATAGCTAGGCTAACGAATCATTTTGATGAAGCGTCGGTGACGCCTTACTGCTTTGTCTTATATGATCATTATTTACTGCTTCTTGTTTTGATTGATTGAGACATAGATGCTCTGTGGGACCATAGGAGACTTGATTGTAGCATGCACCCCCTCGTCTCATGACAGCCATGATCGTCGTATGACGTTTATATATCTCATATGGAGTATCTGGCCTAGTCACTCTCCGTATTTCGGTACTGGGGCATGACAAGGTTTTATTGGTGGCCTATGCGGGTCTGTTTTTCAGACTTGTGGGGTGTTGCAATTATAGGAGTCTCAATCAAAACTTGTTCCTTTTGATCTCTTGCTCCGTTTTTCCTTCTTCACCTTTATTGATAAATTGAATTGCATCCTCAAATCTTTTTTGTCCTGTCAATTGATATCCTATATCTTTTCCTATAGAGGTGCTTCTTTCTCAATAGGTGGCGAGGCCAATGTGGAAGAACAACCAACATAGCATGGCTTGACAGGGCAACAACAGAGAGGAGTACCTTCCCCTGGGCAGATCCGAGTGGAAGTGTTGTCAGAGCTAGTGGGGCAACAGGTACCAGAAACTCCACACCACCAATGGTGCCGGCAGCGGCGGCAATACCTGATAATGCAGCTCTCTTGGAGATTATTAGAGGATTTCTGGCCACCCAGCAGTGTCAGGTGGCAGCCCAACAGCAACAGGAGATCCAGCAGCAAGAACAAAATTTATTACTGAACCAGGGGTTACAGTTAGCCCTTGAGAGGAGTGTCGGGAATGATTCAAGATCATCGGGAAGGTTTTGCTGACTTAACCCGAGGTACTTTGACGGTACGGAGAATACGATTACGATGGATGCCTGGCTTCAGGATATTGAGGCCATATTGACAGCAGCAAAGGTTCCAGCAGAGGAGTGGTTGACCAAGTCAGATTATTGCTTCAGGATCTTGCTCGTGACTTGTGGGTACGAGAAGAGGTTGGAATGAGGCATCATGTACCTTGGGATAGCTTCAATACCAGATTCAAGGCCAAGTACTTTGGCGTAGTAGCACGATATGAGCTTCAGCAGAGGTTTATCAGTCGTAAGGAGGCTGGTAAGATGGTGGATGAATATGCAACGAAGTTCTGTAGATTGATTCGGTTTGCACCGGCGATGGTAGGTTCCAGCAAAGACTTCATTTGGAGATTCTACAGCTAGTGGAAGGGCACGACTATCAGACTTTTGATGTCGTTTTAACGACAGCATGGAGGCATGAGCTTATCCAACAAAGGTTATCAGCAAGGACTGGAGGCCAGAAGAGGTCTCATACGCAGAGTGCAGGAGGAGGAGCAGTATCCTGAACGTTAGCACCAGTGCCTGGCATTCGTATTCGTGATACAGCACCAGTCAAAATAGTTGTAACTGTACCAGTTCGAAACCAGCAACAACGTCAGAAGGCGCCAGTAGGTTGCATTTATTATGGCAAGGTAGGACACACTCGGGAAGTGTGTCGGTCAGCGAATGGACAGTGCTTAAAGGGTGGAGGTTCAGACCACCGTATTGCTACTTGCCCACAGATATAGAGGCCAGGAGGGCCAGCTCAATAGTTTCCAACGTTGCCAGCTCTAGAGGTAGCACCGTATCAAGGGCCAGCACTAGCAGTGAGGCCACTAGCCCAGCGTCAATTACCGACGCAAGCTCAGATGTACCGACAAGTACAACATCAGGTAGGGTAGCAGAGGCCGCAGCAACAGGGCCAGGGAAGGCAGCAGTAGGGGGTTTAGCAGGATCAGAGGCAGATAGAATTTGGAGTATTTAAGTAGAGGTTGGCCGAAGGCGGTCAGATTGTGGGTAAGTTTTGAGTATTATTCTTATATTTCCTTGAGTTCTATATTCGGCGAGTGAAGGTGACTTTCTCGTCTCACTCATCTGCTCTCGTATCACGTAATACGTGATATTCATCATGTGTCCTGACTATGAGGGTACATCCTGGGCAGAGTCTCTTTCTTGATTAGTTATTGGTACCGACTTATCTCAAGCGTTGATCCTTGTCCACTTTGGGAGTCAGCGTAGGACCTCGAGGACAAATTCCTACCTAACTGACTTGGGAGGCATATTTTATTCGTATGTCTCTGACTACTTTCCTTCTAGGGTATGATTATTGCTTGTGCTTTTACTTAATTGTTCTTTCTTTCGTAATCTGTTCATATGCCATGTGTTGTTTCGTAATTGTGCTTGCTATATGTCCTGCGTGTATTTTGTGATCGGAGAGCGCGCTCGGCTAGCCTTATCGAAATTTTGAAGACAGAATTCTCGTAAGGAGGGTAGAGATGTTACTCCCCGTTCTCGAAATACGTAAATTTTTTATTTTTCTGTATATGGTATCTGGCACATGTATCTTGATTGCATGTATCATGTATTTATAAATGGCCATGGCATGGAACAGTATCTCATCGCGGATTAGTGTGCCATCCCTTGTCCTTGTTTGGTTATAGGCATGGCTCACTGCTTTGATGATAAGATTTCTGGACCATGTTGTGGTTAGGATATTATTTAATTAATTTGATTAGTTGTATCATGTAGCATTTAACATGTCATTAGTCATATGGTTAGGTCATGTTAGGGATTAGTGTTTAATGGAACCAACCCACCCTACTATATATATATTCTCTTCCCCTCTCTCTCTCTCTCTCTTCTCATTCACTTTTCATTTTCCTCCCTCCAACTTTTTGGGCAAGTACATCTTGCACAAATGAGAGACCACTTGCATTTTTTATTTCTTGTTACTTCTTTGATATTATTAGTCTAGATTGTTGATCTCTTCATTCTCTACAAGTTTAGTTCTTGGATTTTTTGATTTTTAATAGCTAATTTTGTGTAGATTTAAGTTTCTAAAACTAGGGTTTTATGGATTTTCATAGTTTTGATCTATCAAACTTGCTTATTTTTGAAAACTACTTGTTCCATGTTGTAGAGAATTTAATTTCTTTCAGTTTTGACCTTTATTTTGCCCAATTCTGAGTCCAATAGCCCAAGTTATGGACATTGGAAGTTTCTAAAACTCTATGGCCAATATCTTGTTGGTAGGGATGACACCTCATGCACCTTGCACCTCGTCCGTGCCTTTTGGCTCGTGCGTCTCGTACCTCGCACACCTCGCACCTCGCGTACCTTGCGTCTCGCACAACGCACATCTCGTACCTCGTGAAACTTATACCTCGTGTGCGCCTTGTACCTCGCGCACCTTGCACCTCGTACCTCGCACCTCGTGCACGCCTCGCACCTTGCGCACCTTGCTCCTCGTGCACACCTCGTGCACCTTGCACGTCGTGCACACCTCGTGCTCCTTGCACCTCGTGCTCTTGTATCTCGCACACACCTTGCGCAACTTGTACTTCACGCACCATGCACCTCGCGTACACCTCGCGTACCTTACACCTCGTGCACCTTGTACCTCGCGTGCCTTGCACCTTACGCCATGCGCCTTTTGCTCGTGTGCCGTTTGTGCCACTTCATGACTTGCATGCGCTTCGTACCTTAAATGACTGTTTTTACCCATTTGAGCTATTTTATAGCTAGAATCTTGTAAAACTCAAAACATAAAAGTTGTACATCTTTGTCTTGGCCTTAAGAATAATCATGTCTCACTTTACTTGGTTGACCTTGACTTCTTGCCCTAACCTTAGTATGCCAAGAATGTCTGAGACTTGATGTTTGCAAAAACAAAAGTTTTATTACAAACTGAGAAAAAAGAATACATAAGTACAATGAATTCTGGAAAAGTACAACTGTAGGAATCTGATCAGAAGTCAATCACTTTATTCCTTGGACTATGTGAACTTGAAGACTGTAGCCTCTGGAGAATGCAGCAGCAATTTTGTAAGAGTTCTTGATCTTTGTGCGTATGTATCTGATGATTTTACAATGATTGGAAACTCTATTTATAGAGTTCAAGAAATAACTGTTTTAACAGTTATTCTGATGTACGCGAGGCTGGATTGCGCCACATTGGGTTGCGCCAACCTCCTGTTGTGCCAACTTTCATTCAGTTGTTAAGTCGTGTACTAACTGTATTTAGACGCGTGGCATCATGTGATTGAGATGCACGTGGTCGTGTACAGTATAGTATACACGTCTTGAGAGACTAGTGGCATGTACGCCACGTCATCCTGCTTTAGAATGTAAGCTGTCTTAACTTCATCAGGTTGCACGAGCTTCGGTCAACAGTGCCTGATTGAGCCGCGCCTAGACACGTGGCAGCTTTTGAGCAGAAGTCTACTACAAAAATTTGTCAGATTAGCGACGTTTAAAAATGTCACTAACCTCGGTGAAAACGTCGCTAAATCAATTTAGCGACGTTTAGGGCGACGTTTCGGGAACGACGGAAAAAAACGTATCGCTAAACGAAAAAACGTAGCAAAACGTCGCTAGGGCGACGTTATTTGGCGACGTTATTAATGTCGCTAATTAGCGACATTATTTGCGACGTATTAACGTTGACGCTAATTAGCGACATAAAAGGCGACGTTATCGTGTGGTCGCCGTTTAGCGACACTATTGCGACATTTTTGGCGACGACGTGCTGACATAAGATTTGGTGCCACGTGTTGCCACGTCAGCATTTAGCGACGCTTTTAGCGACATTTATTAACGTCGCTAAAATTTGGCAACGAATATGAACGTCGCTAAGTTAAAAATATATAAAAAACAGGTTCCAAAATGCAAATGGAGCTGGAGCCTGAGCTAAAATACAGAATACAAAATACAAAATACAGAATCCAATTCTTGGGTTTGCCGACCCCCTCGGTGGAACACTCAATACCGACACGCACAATACATTCCAGAATATACAAAAAATATAAAGAAAAATACTATCCGCAACGAACAATGTCAATATATAATATCCTGAACAAACCAAATCAATATCCGCAAATACGTACAAACTTAATATCCTCAACGAAAAAACTGAATATCCCCAAATACATACAAAGTCAAAGATATAGTACAGTCCAAAAATGCAAAAACAAAACTACTGATCGCCTGGAGCTGGAGCTGGACCCGGTGCTGGAGGAGGAGCGCTACCAGATGACTGTCGTTGCAACGTCAGGATCATCTGATACTCCTCCGGTGACAACAGGTGGATGAGCATGTCCTCCCGTGCACTGCCGGATGTAAACGATGCTCCCGGCGTACCAGCAGACGGTCGCTCCGGAGCCATCTCCTGGAAATGCTGTATCTGCTCGACCAACCGCTGTGTAGCGCAGGTCATCTGTCGCAGCGCCTCCGTAGTCTCCTCAAGCCTCTCGAAGCATGAGATGAGCGCAGAATTATCTGTATGCGGCCCCTCCATCATCTGCAGCATCTCGTCACGCAGAGCTGCGATCTGCCCATCGACACTCTGCTGGTGGCGGAGCGACTCCTCAGTCTGTGCGGGGCCGGTCACACTAGTGGCGGTCGCAGAGGCCTGTGATACAATGAAGGCACCATAGGAGCCCGTACCATAGTACGTACCCCTATGTATGCCACCAACGGCCCTCATCCATAGCTCGTCATCTGACTGAGCTACGGCGGCCGGGGACTGCTGGGAAGTGCTAGCACCAGCTCCCTCTGACCGTGTCGGCCCGGCCTCCCTAAGCCTCAAAAATTCGGCCTAGAAATAACATCTATATGAATTCTCACGTGGTTGCTAAAAATTAATACTAATGCACTAGCATTAAGTAAAACTTCTAAAACTTGGCCTAGAAATAACATCTGTATGAATTTTCTACGTAACTAAAAATTAATATTAATGAACTAGCATTAAGTAAAACTTACGTAGGTGTCCTGGACCTTGTCGTCTACGAACCGCTCCCCCTTCGTGTGCGTGGCGAGGAACAAGGTCACCATATTCGGGTCTTCTCCCGATTCAACCTGTTACGAAATTATTATATGATTTTTTTAGTTAAGTTGAAAGAAATATATTACTATAAAGTATTAATTATGGGTATACGGCGAGATACGTACCATATGGGTGAAGAAATCCATGATGGACCATGATCTACCACACCACTGCGATCCCGTCTGTCGTGCTCTTTTAGATTTCGCGGACTTCTCCTTGTAGGCTTCCTCCTCGAATCTCCTCTTCATTATCGTCCAGTCGACGGCAGATCCAACCCTGAATAAGCTCTACCCGGCGGTCGCGATCCTTTTGATCGAGGATCGCATCCCTAATGAGCTTGCTGGCGATGCGGGAAAATATAGCCTCGACAGCAACGGCGTGGTGGGGAGGAAAGAAGTAAGTCCGTTGAAAAAATTATAGAAGTACATAAGTTATAACATAGCATACTAAATGTTAAAAGGAAATAAACTTTTACGTACTGAAAGGTGCTCAAACCAGAAGGCCTTCCTGTTGGCCGGGACATCCCTCCAGTTGATCCAGGGCCCGCCGTAGTTCTGTCGCAGGAATGTACCCAGCGACCGGTGTACGGAGGAGGAATGATACATGTAAAATAAAAATTAAAAGTTTATAATAAATTTAAACTAATTAAATGTAATAATTTTACTTACCGCCTGGTCCGAGTACAGGCCCAAATCTCCAACCTCAGATCCCCCTCCGGGCGACACGGAGGATCTGTCTCAAATGGGAGCTGCACTATGCCCCTGCCCCGTCCCCTGCCCCTGCCCCTGCCCCTGTCCCTGCCCGCAGCCTGCCCCTCGGCCTCGGCCTGCTCCTCAATAGTGGGGTCGACCTCTGGAATACTCGACGGTACTGGCTGCGTAGAAGCAGAAGGCCCTAGCCTCGAACTGCTAGAGCCGGGTATGGAGGTACTGTCGGCGACTAGACCGCTAGTGTATACTGGAGTGCGGGGGGATGAGGAGTCGGTAGGAGTGGTAGATGGAGACTGTAGGGGTCGTCGACTCCCACCAGCACCGGAACCAAATGATCCACGTCGAGACATATCTGAAAAAATACAGAAGTATACCATACTACATCTTAAAAAAACAAAAGTATACCATACTACAGCCAGGGAACGTCGCTAAGTAAACCATACTATATTTGGAAAAAAACAAAAGTAAACCATACTACATCTGAAAACGTCGCTTATTAACGTCGCTAAAACAAAAGTAAACCATACTACATCTGAAAAAAAAAACAAAAGTAAACCGTACTACATCTGAAAATTAAACATATTCAATCCTCTTCTGAAAATTCATCTTGTTCTGATTCCTCTTCCTCTTCCTCTTCACTTCTATCAACTTCCTCTTCCTCTTCTGATACTTCTACCTCTTCCAATTGATGAAACATGTCATGAGGAACTTCCGTTGAGTCCACATCGACAATATTTGTAATAAGAGGTAGTTCTTCTTTCTGATAAGCTATCTCGTCGACATCGAAGGTATTCCGCGCTTTAGTCTTACAGACTGCCCACCAATCTGATCTCCCGGCTCCTCGTTTTGGATAGCTGGTAAAGTAAACTAGCTGAGCCTGGCTTGCTAGAACAAAGGACTCATAAGCTTGATATCGACGGCGATAATTTATGTCAACAAGACCATGTTTGTTAACTCTCCAACCTCGACCCTGGATCGGATCGAACCAGTCACATCTGAACAAGACGATCTTACAAGGTTCTATAGCATAATTGTATGTCAGTTCCACAATCTCCCGTAAGACACCAAAGAAGTTATTGCCTGGGTCGACGTCTTTGTAGTTTGAAGATTTTATGCACAAACAGCTATTCTTCGTAGAATCCAAATCCAAGAAGTCGTCTCTTATTCGAGCATTTGTTGACTTGAACCTGAAACCATTTACGTAGTAACTTGGCCAGGTCTTCACTTGATAAATTGGCCCCTTGGCTAGAGTTTTAATATACTCATTCTCAAGGATTGCCTCCGGACAATCAACCTAAATACCATATAAACGATGCTAACTTAATTATTATGTGCAAGTATAAATGTACAGAAAAAGTAAATTGTGACTACGTCCGTACATATTCTCTCAACCAAAAAGGAAAATAAAGTCTCATTTGTTGTTCTACTTCCTCCTCGGTTGTATACGGATTGTTGGACGTTACCTCATTCTTAAACATGTGAAAAGCAACGAAGCATAGGTATATTAGTTATATTCAGAAGCAACGAAGCACGCGAAATAATTTTACTTACCCCTCTAGCTTGTCCACTTTTTCCTCGTCGTAGTTGAGCAATACATATAACATTGCAGCGCTAACCTCGTCGTCATTTAGATATCTTTTTTTATTTTACCAGATGGTTTTTTGTAGGCAGTAAATACTTTCAGCTTTGCCTCAATACCAACTTCATAGCCGTCATCATTTCTGGGAGCCCTTGTTCTGTTTGTAGCAATATGAGGCTGAAAATACATGGAACAGAAATTTGAAATCTCTTCAAGGACATATGCTTCACAAATAGTACCCTCCATCCGTGCCTTATTTTTCACCTTCTCTTGAGGTGGTTCAACTGTCGCTCGAACGGGTACATCCAACGATAACCGACAGGTCCAGCAACAAGAGCCTCATGGATAAGATGAATCGGTAAATGCTCTATTGAGTCGAATAATGCAGGAGGAAAAACTCTCTCAAGTTTGCAAAGTGTTACCACAATGTCCTTCTCTTGCTTCTCTAAACGATCGACGAGCAACTTGCAAGAACAAAGATCTCTGAAGAATATGCTAAGCTCTGTTAATGGATTCCAGACTACCGGCGGTAATAATTCTCGAAATGCAATAGGAATTAACCTCTCCATGAATACGTGGCAATCGTGGCTCTTCATTTCGATCAGTTTACACTCCTTTATGTCGACACATCTTCTTAGATTGAAGACGTATCCGTCCGGAAATTTCAAGTCCTGGATCCATCTACAAAGTCTCACTTTGTCCTCCTTGTCCAGCGAGTAGATTGCCTTAGGCCGCAAAAGCTTTTCCTTCCCGTTGTCTATCATGTGCAATGTAGGGCGTCTGCATATTTCGGCTAAGTCCAATCTAGCCTTCTGATTGTCTTTTGTCTTTCCCTTGACGTCCATTACAGTATTAATTATGTTATCAAACACGTTCTTCTCGATATGCATGACGTCAAGGTTATGTTTAATCAGATTTGTGCCCCAATATGGCAGATCCCAGAATATACTCCTTTTGGTCCAGTTATAATCTTCGGCAACGGCTGCTCGTTGTAGGATCTTCAATAGCACTTAGGACTTCTTTTACTTGCTCCCATGTGTCCTCTCCGGACCACATTGGCGGTGGATCGCCCTTCTCCATAGCTCCGGTACGGAATACAGTTATGTTCCTACGGTACGGATGGTCTTTCGACAAGAACTGTCGGTGACAATCAAAGAAGCATGGCTTTCCTCCATGTCTCAAACGAAAAGCCTTAGTGCGGTCCATACAATACGGACATGAAAGTCGACCATGAGTGCTCTATCCAGATAACATTCCATAAGCCGAAAAGTCGTTGATTGTCAACATTAGTGATGCCCGCATCTGAAAATTCTATTTTTTTGAAGCATCATACGTGTTCGCCCCTGTTTCCCATAGCTGCTTCAGCTCATCTATCAACGGCTGTAAGTACACATCGATGTTCCTCTTTGGGTTGTTCAGACCGGGGATGATAATAGTTAAGAACATATAATATGTTTTCATGCACATCCAAGGCGGTAGGTTGTACGGAGTGAGGATTACCGGCCAGCATGAATATTGGGAGCCTGAAAGACCAAATGGGGTGAAACCATCAGAGTAGAGCCCCAACCTTACATTATGCACATCAGAAGCAAAATTAGGATATGCTCGATCGAAGTGCTTCCACGCTTCTCCATCAGATGGGTGATCTAACACTCCTCCGGTCGGTTGTCGCTTGTGCCAACTCATATTTTCGGCAGTCTCTTTCACCATGAACAATCTCTGCAACCGCGACGTCAACGGCAAGTAGTGCATTGAAGCAGTCGGTCTTCTAGACTTGCCTGCAGCAGTTGGCTTGTAGCGATCAGCACCACAGAATCCGCACACTTCTGTAACCTTGTGATCTTTGTAGTAAAGCATGCATCTGTTCTGACAGCAATCGATCTTGTCGTATCCCATCCAGAGAGATCTCAACATCCTCTTAGAGCGGTAGAAGTCTTTCGGTAACTTGGCACCCTCCGACAAGATATCGGTAATAAATTTGAGCACTCTATTGTAGCATTCTTGCGACATGTTAAAGTCAGACTTTATGCTCAAGAGCCGAGTGATCACCTCTAACGGTGAATGGTCCTCACAGCCAGGGTATAAAGGAGTCCTTGCATTCACCAGCAACTCCATGAACTTTGCGGTATCGACATTCGGTGCCCCCTCAGCTGCGTTACGATTGTATGGATCGAAACTAGGCCCCGCAGCATCGAAGACCATGTTCACGTACTCGTTGTCGACACCAGTTCGGTTGTGGATATTCATATAAGGCTCTACAAAAGGCTCCACATAAGGCTCCGCTTGGAATGCTAAAGGTACAAGCTCTCCGTGTGCGGTCCATTGGTAGTAATTCGGAAGGAAATCCTTTGTGTATAAGTGATACGTCACATCCAATTCTGGTTGAAACTTCATGTTCCGACATTTTGCATACGGGCACTTAATGTCCATGCCGTCCATGGATTGAGGAAACGCCTTCACGAATTGGAGGAATTGTTCTACTCCGGCGATGTATTCATCTCGCACACTGCATATGTCATCTCGAATGCGGTTGTACATTCATGAACGGTCTAGCAGATACATGGATATAGCCATTTCTAGATATCTGCAAATATGAATAAACTTTAAAACTAAAACGAATATACTATATACTACATACTACGGCCGTGACTCGGGACCATTCCTATGAGTCGAGAGCATTCCTACTACATACTACATACTAAAACGAATAAACTTCAAAACTAAAACTTCAAAACTAAAACAAATATACTACAAACTAAAATGAATATACTACATACTACGGCCGTGACTCGGGACCATTTCTATGAGTATCGGGATCAAAAAAACTACGTGTTACAAATATCGGCACTATCGTGTTACAAATTAACCAACCAACAAAACTACGTGTTACAAATATCGACACTATCGGTACGTGGTTTCGAATCGGAGTATCACATTTTTCGGTGTCGAAAAACAAATAACTATTACTAAATTATTAGATTTTTCGACACTATCGGTGCCCCTGACCCAGCCCTCCCTCCACCCGCACCCCTCCCCCTCCCCCCCTACACTACCCCTAACCCTAACCCGAACCCTATCCCTAACCCCTCCCCCACCAGCCCCCTCCCCTCCCCAGCCACCCCCAACCCCTACACCACCCCTAATCCTAACCCGAACCCTATCCCCAACCCCTCCTCCACCATCCCCCCTACCCTCCCAAGCCCCCCCCCCCCCCGCCCTCACCCTCCAGCCGCCCTCACCCCCCCTCCCCCCCCGCCCCTCCCTCCAAACTCGAACCCTAATCCTCCCCTTCCCCCAGCCCCCCTCCTCACCCCCAGCCGCCCTCACCTCCTCTGTCCCACCCCCCCCAGCCACCCCCCAACCATTCTTCACCCCCAACCACCCGTACCCCCCTGCCCCTCCCCCCGAGCCACCAGCACCCCTCCAACCACCAACAACAAATAAAAAAAGAGAGAGAGAGGGAGTCACATACCAGAGGAGAGTCATCGGAGAGAGTGAAGTCGCCGGAGAGAGTGAAGTCGCCAGAGAGAGTGAGAGCGAGAGCGCCGGAGAGAGTGAGAGCAAGAGCGCTGGAGGAAGAGAGTGAGAGAGTAAAATAATGGGGGGAAATGAATCGCGGGGAAATTTAGTTAGAATTTAGCGACGTTATTATTAACGTCGCTAAATTAGTCGCTATTAGCGACGTTGTAGCGACCTTTCACGACGACTAGCTCACATAACTAGTATACGTCATTGTCACGTCGCTATTTGCGTCGCTAGTAGTGACCGTTACCGACGTTTCATTTATACGTCGCTAATGTCCACAATTTAGCGATGTTTTTGTAACGTCGCTAAATTTACGTCGCCAATTAAGCAGATTTTAGTAGTGGTCATTCAGATTGCGCCTAGGCGCAACTAAAGATTTTGTCTGGATTGTGCCTAGGCACAACTTACGAAGCGTACAGGACAGCTGTCTACCAACTCCCCTCGAGCAGCATAATTCACGGGATTCGAAGAGATTTTCCTCGTTCACTGTGGTGTCAGTTGTCAGGTAATGATGGCCATTAAGTGTCAGACGCCACGTAGATTTTGGTGCAACAAGACTGGGCACACTCTGATATCAGGCGCAACTTGTTCAGCCGCGCAATCTGTTCTTTGAGCTTCATATCAGTGGCGCAACCTGATTTTTGGGACACAACTTGATCACTGATTAGTATGTTCATGGCGCAACTTGATTTTTAGGCCCTACAAGACCCCCTTCAAAGTTTTAAAAACTTAAAAACGTTTCAAAGTTTTGAAATACTTTGAATTTATAAAAAATTTGACTGAGTCAAGTTACGCCAGTCAACAACCGGTCATCACAATTAAATCTCTTTTTCGAAAACACAAAACCTCCTCTTTGTCTTTCCGATTTTCATTGATGATTTTTGGTTTTCAATGAAGAATATGAAGAGTCAATTTGTTGATATATATATATGTAGTAGTTGATCTTTGTGCTTTATTCTTCACTTCTATTCTTCAATGGCCCCCAAGAAGAAAGAGATGGAGACAAATGCTGACACTACAATCAAGTCCCCTGAAGCGGGACAGGATGTTGCGCCTACAACTTATCTGTTGGAGGCTGACCCGTCGCTGAGAGCGGTAAACTTTTTAGACTATTTTGGTCTAGACTCGACAGTCTTCAATCACTTGAATGGTGGGCCATCCTCCGAAGGGCGTGGTAATGCGGAGGGGTTCCTTAATCTGATGTGTCGCTCGGGGATCCGCAACACGCAAGAATTGGATGCCGCCCTTCGTCAGCCTGATGAAGGCAAGAACAAGAAATAATGTTTGGGCGTGCCAAAAAAATTCTATTCTCTTTTTTTGTGTCTTTGTCTGTAGGGGTCCATCCATCTTTATGCAAATAAAATCTAAAATTTCTGATATGTTGTGTGGCTGTGACTTCGAATGACGCACGTGGACGTATTCTTTTGGCTAATTCTTTGTTTATTGTTTCTTTTAAGAGACACATAGCAGTCGTCACACAGTTTTAGACGCCCATTTTTAGCTCTTTCCAGAAATAGACTCCTAGAATGACGTGCCCGTTTTCGTCTTTCCTTCTTTAAAAAGGACAACCAAAAACAAAAGAGTCATTAATATTTTCTCAAAACAAGTGGCCTCTCACAAGGTCTTACTATTCATTAGTTCACTTGCGCCACTTCATCCCAACGTTATTCGTTTACATGCTGTGCCTTCAAAAATTAGTAAGTCTCGAAGAAGAATCAAATGGTATGAATATTCTTCTTTCGTACCACTTTTGAAGATAAGTATTGATTTGCATATTGTAGACACTGTTGATATGCGCTAACTATTTCTGAGAATAGGCGCGCACTGTGATCAAATACTTAGTCTCGATCATAGGCACGTATTATTGACATGCGCCAGTGTGATCAACTTGCACTGTGGAGATATGCGCCTATTGATCGGCAAGCGTTTTTGATGTGTGCCTGTTGATCAGCACACTTTGTTGGGATGTGCCGGTTTGATCAGCGCATAGTACTGATATGCGCCTGTTGATAGGCACAGTTTGCTGATATGCGCCTGTTGATAAGCGCACACTGCTAAAAATGTGCCTGTTGATAGGCGCACACTGATGATAGATTCTGCTAACTTTTTCTGTTTTGTTAATATTTGCAGGGATTCGGCTAGCAAGCTTCTTCAGGACTGGCATTGGTGATTTGGATGTTGCAGAGGGCATTCTTCTGACACTCATATCAGACAGCTCATGTGGTTCTGACACTCAAATCAGACAGCTCGGGACTCTTCATATTTAAGAAGGATCTTCCTCAGATGGTAGGAAGAGCCTTTATACATGAGAGTTGGATGGTGGAGATGCAGAACTATGAATTGTATCACAAGGGTGATTTCGTTCTAGTTCCCCTGGCGGGTCGTCTTCTCTCCACCAGTTGTATTGACAACAGCTCATCTTTGGGCTGCTGCACTCTGGGATTCTCCTCTCGTCTTTCTGAGAGAGAAGACCAGAGTTGATTCCATTGTCTGGCTCGTTGCTTCAGGTCGAGACGACAAGGAATTGCCACCAACAAATAAGAAGATCCAAAGATGTAATAGACCTTCATTATCAATAGGAAGATCCAAAGATGTAATAGACCTTCATTAGAATGAAAATCAGAGATGTAATAGATTTTCATCAAGATGTATCTATGCTTTTTAAAGAAGGAATAAAGAAATGATTGTCTCATTATTCTCCTTTTTATAATTCAATTTTGATATGCTGACATAGATAACATAATGCGGAGAGAATGCGAATGTGGCAAGTCGTTTGACGTGGCTATTTGGAATTCAGAGACATGGATTCTCATTATGATAAATGAATGAGTAATCAGTCACTTCAATTTTTAAGGGAGAGATATTGAATGAATGAATGGTCGTTCAAACTCTCGAGGAAAAGAATAAATGAGTGAATAGTCATGTCAGTTTTAGAGAAGGGACAATGAATGGTCAGTTATAAATGAATGAACAGTTATAAATGAACGAACAGTTGCGCTTCTTTTCAAAAGTTGTATCAGTTCTCGAGGCTGATTATCTATTTGTTTTGCCTATAAATAGAACAAAACTTTTGTAGATATTGACAATCTCTTTCCCTTATGTACGAAAATGTCTTCCAAAGATTTACTTGCTCCGAAGATCAAAGAAGAAACCGAGACGCCCCCTACTGAGCCTCCCGTGCCTTCTCGAAAAGAAAGAGGCGAAAGCTCAACTGTTCCTCCTGTACCAGGACAGGATTTGATCTCCAAGTTAGTGGAACCTGGGAAGACTGTCGAAGAAGAGGCATTGAGGATGGCTGTTTGTAAGTTTTTTGTGAGTTCAGGCAAAGAGGCGTTTAAACAATTGGCAAATTATGTAATTAATCATGAAAGATCGGGGTCCCCTCCCCGTCCTTAATATCATGTAATTCTATTCTGCTTTCGAATAAAATGAACTTTTATATACATCATGTCTTTGAAATATTTTGCTTTTATACATAATATTTTTTGAGAAATTTGCCATTGATAGGCATCATAGCAACTCTGCCCTCCATATCTGTTAATTGATAGGCTCCATTGGAGAAGACTTTATTTACCACATACGGTCCTTCCCACTTTGCCTCGAACTTGCCTTTGCTCATATGTGTCATAGTCATAGGACGTCTGACTGTAAGAACCAACTCGCCTTCTTGAAATGTTCGCACTCTGATTTTGTGATTGAAAGCTTTTGAGATCTGGGCTTGATAAAGTTCAATATGTTGTTGAGCCAGTAACCTTTTCTCGTCGAGCGCCTCTAACTCTTGAAGCCAAAGACGATTATTGTTTTCTGTAGTAAGTTCGTTAGCAATAGCGATCCTCAATGATGGAATTTAAATTTCTAGGGGTAGGATAGCTTCACATCCATATACTAGAGAAAAAGGTGTGCAACCTGTAGGATTACGGACAGTAGTACGATATGCCCATAGACATTCTCCAAGTTTATCACTCCAATTACGTTTGTTGATAGAGACAAACTTTTTAAGGAGTTTGATAATGGTCGTGTTGAATGCTTCAGCTAAGCCGTTAGCTACAGGATTATAGGTCGTTGAGGCAACATTATTGATTCTGTTGTCATCACAGAACCTATTAAACTTTTGGCTGATGAATTACGGTCCATTATCATGGATGATTCGGCGAGGGACACCAAACCTGTATATCACATGATGTTTGATGAAGTTGATGACACTACTAGTTTTTACTTCAGCCAAAGGTATAGCTTCTACCCACTTGGAGAAATAATCGGTTATAGCTAAGATGAACCGATGTCCTTTAGATGAAGGAGGATTGATAGGACCAATTATATCCATGCCCCAAGCTTCAAAAGGCCATGAGGCAGTAGTCGGATGAAGAAATTTTGATGGTGGGTGAATAAAATCTGCATGAATTTGACATACACGGTATTTTCTTGCATAGTCAATAGCATCTGATACCATAGAAGGCCAGTAGTAACCCATACGTCGGATACGATCCTGTAATTTATGACCTGGCTGATGTGTGCCACAAACGCCAGCATGAGCTTCACACAATATCTGCTTTGCTTCGTCACCAGCGAGACATCTTAAAAGCAATCCATAAAAAGTTCTTCGATAGAATGTTTTAGTAGTATAATTATAGTAGAATCGAAGCGATCGACGATGGATACTTGTAGCTTCTTTAGGATCTTCTGGCAAGATATCGTGCACTACAAAATCAATGAAAGGTGCTCTCTAGTCCTTGCTAATATCATTGACCTCAGTTAGGTTGCTGAATTCAATGTTGTGGTTGTTTTCAACACAAAATAGTTCTCTATTAGAGATAATAACCATCTATTGTCTTTTGACTGGAAATGCCAATAACGCAGCTAGGTTAGCTAAGGCATCAGCTTCTGTATTGCATGCCCGACGTACATGTTCGATGAAGAATCCTTTGAACGAAGAAGCTATTCTGGTTGCTGCTTCATAGTATGGTACTAAATTTTGATGTCGGACTTTATATATTTCTCTAACCTGATTAACATTCAGCTTAGAGTTGCCATATACTTCGAGATATTCAACACCCAGTTGTTTAGCCAATTGGAGTCCAATGAGCAAGGCATTGTATTATGCCACATTGTTAGAGCATGATTCGTCTAAAGAATAGGCCCTTTGAATAGTTAATCCATCAGATGAAACGAGAACAATTCCCACTCCAGCCACAAGGGTACCTCCAGGTCCAATTCTAGAAGCTCCATCAAAGAATAACCTCCAGGTAGGAAATTCTTCTGAGATCATATTTGATTCTAATGTTTCGTCCAAAATCTCATCATAGAGTTTAGATGTCTCAGGGACAGGATGAGCTGCTAAGAAGTCGGCAAGTGCTTGGCCTTTCACAGACTTTTGAGGAACATAAACCATATCATATTGTGCTAATAATATGGCCCTTGTGTCAACCCTAGAATTGAGTGTACTTGACTTCTTCATTAAGACTCGAAGAGGATTGACTCGGGATATGACATGAATAGTTTGGCCTATGATGTAATGTATTGTCTTCTGAACAGCAAACATTAAGGCTAAATATTCCTTCTCTACCGGACTATAACGATGTTCAGCTCTAATCATTATTCGACTAAGGTAATAGATGGCTTGTTCATGACCTTTTTTGTTCTTTTGACCCAGCAAAGCTCCCAACGAATGATCCATTGTCCGAACATACATTAAGAAAGGTATTCCGGAGATCGGTGGTACAAGAACGATGGACTCATTAAATACCACTTTATGTCATCAAATGCTCGTTGATATTCTTCCGTCCAAACGAAAGATACACCTTTTTTTATTAATTGAGTAAATGGTCTGCAACGTTCAGATAAATTCGAAATGAACCGCCTGATGTACGCAAGTCGACCTTGGAATTCTCGTAGCTCTTTTAGGTTGCATGGAGGACGCATCTCTTAAATGGCTTTGATCTTCTCGGGATCAACGTGTATACCCTTAGAGGTAATGACAAAGCCGAGAAACTTACCACTAGAGACACCCAAGAAAGACTTGGTGGGGTTCATTTTGAGTTGATGTTGGCACATTAGATTGAAGATAGTTCTTAAATCTTGAATGTGATCTTCCTTGAGATGACTTTTAACAGCAATATCGTCAACATAGCATTCGACAGTCTTTCACAGATGATCGCGAAAAATAGTACTCATAGCCCACTGGTAAGTTGCACCTGCATTCTTAAGACCAAACGGCATGACCGTATAACAGTACACACCCCAAGGAGTACAAAATGAAGTATGTTTCTCATCTTCAGGATTCATCCGGATTTGATTATATCCAGAAAACCCATCCATGAAAGAAATTTGTTCGAATCCACATGTATTGTCGATCATGACATTAGTAATTGGGAGAGGGAACTCATCTTTAGGGCAAGAATCATTGAGATCCCGAAAATCTATGCAAACTCGAAACCTTTCGGTCTTCTTCAGAACTGGTACAACGTTGGCTACCCAGTCAGGATGTTGTTCTTCTCTGATAAAACCGTAAGCTATAAGCTTTTTGACTTCATCATCAATTGCATCCATCATTTCAGGCTTGAATCGCCATTGTTGTTGTTTGACCGGCTTGACATTCGGCAGAATGTTAAGCTTGTGAGTTGCAATTTGAGGATCTAATCCCGGTATATCTTCGTGACTCCAGGCGAAGACATCAATATATTCACAAATAAGATGAATTAATTCTTGTTTATCATCCTCTGGGAAATTTTTGCTAATGAAGATTGGTCGTGATACACCCTCCTCTCCAATATCGATTTGGACAAGTTGATCTTCAGTAGGTGGCTCTCGTTGTTCAAAACGAAGTTCCCACTGATTGTCCATCTTTTGTGCCCAAGGGTCCACTTCAGAAGCTTATTTAATGTCATCTTCATCATCTTCTGAAAATTCGGCAAACACCATCTTAGAAGATACTGTTATCCGATGAACATGACCAATGCTGGTATCGGAATCCCACAAAATAGAATCAGAAGAATTAGATCGTTCTTCTTCATCAAATTCAGAAGGTTCTGGATTCGGAAGAGGTGAAGCATAACCTAAGCCCCGCTTCGATTTACTGTGGTATTGTTGTGATTTTCCTTTTGGAACAGCAATACGAAGGGGAGTCCGCCTTCCTTTACCATTGTTGAGGCCTGTTCTGAAATCATAGCCCATTTTACGGATGATGGCTTTGGATTGTGGACTATAGCGGCGTAATTATAGCCTTCCTGTATCATCTCTATTATCATTATAGAGCACGTTTTTTGGTTCCTCTCTTTTGTTGAAGAATATAGGCTTTTCAGCTTTCTTTCGAGACGGTACTAAGAAGTACGACTCTTGTATTGAATCCAATGATACCATATTTCGCAGAGATGATACGACTTATATTGTATGTGGTTTAAAGTTATCTAGCATATCCAAATAACACTGAGTATAGTAAAAGACATCAGTATACTGCAAAGGAGATGCTTTATTATTTTTACACCATCATTTACAACAGGAAATTTAGCCTTAGAAGGCTTAGTCAGATTGATAACAAGAGGAAGAGAAGAAGAACGATAAGGAGGAGGGAGCTTCTTACGACGAAGATCGATTACAAGCAGCTCAGAAGAGGTGAGCTCTCTTTGTTCTTGACTATTATCCTTGGGCTGCTTCTCATGGAAAGAAAGATAGATAGTCAGTGGTTTAGAAGACTGAGGACATAAGGTGCATCCTTTGACGGAAATCACCAGAGTATCATTTGGCATACTCTTTTGTTCTTCATCTGTGTCTATTGCTAGTACTACCTTCATGAATTCTTCCTTGTATATACGAGAATCGTTGCAGTATGCTTCAACCCCTTTGAAAGGATTCAGATATGCAATCTTTTTTGGACTTCTCTACTGCCATCCACATATTTGAAATATTGGTAGAGCGTAGAGGGTACAATATTGTGTTCATGGAGGAATGGCCTTCCCAACAAAGCGGTGTATGAGCCATAATTGTCAATAACATAGAAAGTTACCTTTGTACGAATATTGCCAATTTGAAGTTTTAGGCGTATCTTCCCCAAAGGTTCACTTCTTCCTTGATTAAACCCCAGGATGGTAGTGATAGTCGTAGAAAGTTTATACACTGGGATCTTCAAAGCATCCAGTAAAGACTTCGGCATAATGCTAAGTGCGGACCCTGGGTCAATCAGAATATGACCGACTTTTATGGTGTCCACATACCCCGTAAAATAGAGAGGACGATCATGAAGATTGTCTTCTAACAACATGTCATCTTGTGTAAAAGTGATATTGGGCATTAATTCAAATACATTATGGCAATGTGCACAGCTTACTGGCTCCTTTTTGGGTTTCTTGAGAAGAGTAAGACAAGCGTCAGCCTGCATCAAAGCTTCACTTAACGTCTCTCGAGTCTCTTTTGAGAGATGTAAGAGTTCAAAGATTGACAATCTTGCTGGAGTATTGGCCAATTGAGCCAATATGTCAAAATTGTAAGGCTTTTCAAGTCCAAGAGATGAGGACTTCTTTAGTACTTTGTCAAAGCGAACAGGTTGCTTCCCCTTGTCTGCTGATGTTGGTTTAGGAGGAGATGGTTCGACCACCGGCAAAGATGTGGATGGTTTATTCTCAACAGGAGAAGATGATGAAGGAGGAACATCAGAAGATGGAGCAGGATTCTCTTGATTTTTGGGATATTCCCAAAGATAGGGTTTCCCTGATCTAGTGCCCATTAGAATTTCTTCTGTTACCGGTTCAAATGATACCATATTGTAGTCCTTAGATTTATATCTGGAATGCTTTTTTTTGCTTAGAAGAGGAAGGTATTTCAAATTCTACTACCAGATCTGGATGAATCTACATAATCTCTCCTCTATCAGTTGACAGGGGAACAAGACCTTTATTTTGAGGAGGTGGGAGATTCACGATCTCAAGAGTAGTCCTTGGAATGGGGACAATACCATCTTGCACAAGTTGTGGTAGAAAATCATCGAATTGTAGAGAAACCACATTAGCAGTCACCGTTTTCTCGTCCTATTGCAGAGTAATTGTTCCAGAGTTGACCAACTCTTAGATTTTACCCTTGAGCACATAACATGCTCTGGTTGGATATCCTATAAATCTGTGATAAACACAGTATTTAGGGTGATCAGTTTTACCCACTTCTTCTGGCCATTTTGCTTTTGGAAGCTGAAGCTTATTGCTTTTGATCAAGCAATCGAAGATGCTTAAAGTATCTTCATCAAAAGAATATTCTTCTTTTGGACGAGTTATCTTCTGTGGTGATGCTGATGGAGTGGATGCCGTCTGAGTGACGTTGAAAGCCAGAGACTCCTTGCCTTTAAGATTGATGGCCAGTGTTTCTTTACTCTTACGATTATTCTGGCGATTACTACCCCCGAGTGTAGAATGTTCATCTTGGTTAGGATGAGTCATTTGGACTCCTAACTGCTTAAACTTTTCGGCACTGACCTCGGCTGCTTTGGCATTGACAATGAAAGAAGGCCAATCCTGGAATTATGTAGATCATGTCCACATACTGATAATAGGCAACAAGTTTGATTTGTAAGTGTCTATTGTTACAGCAGATGGAGTTCCTAAAGGCATTTTGAGTGCCTCTCGGCAGAATCTTTCAATGAAACTCTCTGTGGATTCATTATGCCTCTGTTTAATCTTAATAAGGGCAGACATTGTCATGTCGTTGACTCTTTCGTAGAATCGTTCCAAGAATATTTGCTTGAAACCAGCAAAAGAAGTGATGCAGCCATCAGGCAGGCTACGATACCAGTCGTATGCTGCGCCAGCTAAACAACCGACAAACACTCTGTTAAGGAGAGCATCATTTGACTGTAATTGATCAGTCATCACCTCAAAATGACTGATGTACTGACTTGGAGAAGTGCTGCCATCAAACAGCATGATGGTTGGGAGCTTATATTTAGGAGAAAATGGAACCTCCTTCCACTCTGTAGGATATGGTTGCTTTATGTCCAGTTGCTTTATGCCCAGTCTTTGTAGGCCATCCTTCTGCTTGAAGGCCTTAAACTGAGTGTGTAAGAGTTTCACAGCCTCATTAGCATCCCCTGATGTTTGGGAATTGGTAGGCTGGTTAGAAGTGTTAGGAGGGGGACAGCATGGTAATTACAACCCCCAGTACCAGACTGACTGGGATCAGCTTGAATTAGCACAGAGGCAACTTGAGGAGGTGGTACCCCCAGACTAGCAGGTACAGAAGATGCTATGAGCTCAGGATTTGTAGCAGGGTTTATAATTGGGGGCACTGTATGTTGAGCCACGATTATAGTATGCATGCTTGCGACCATGTCTGCCATGGTCTTCAATTTGTCCTCCAATGCAACAATTCGTTGCTCTTGATTGGTTGAAGTAGAGGCATCTTGATCTTCCATAATAGTATATGCCATCACTTCTCTTGCTTCTATTGATGAGATATTTTCAGAACTTTCACTATCTGCATCAAACTCTGAGAAAGAGTCTTCTCCTACATGAGCGATGGGGAGATCTTCTTGATTAAAGACACCTTGGTTCAAATGTCGATTCCTCGATCTAGTGTATTGAAAGACACCTTCATTGGATGCATGGATCCGATCTAAGTATTGCTGACTAGGATTATGGGATACATTACGTCTTGGACGTTTCCTACCCCTAATGCCTTGAGAAGTCATATTGACAGAAGCATATAATAGCTCATCTTCGTCTTCTATTGTATGTTCAGGAGTTGAAGCATAGTTCAGACAATCGAAGACAGATCGTCGAGCCGATTGGCAACAACAGTTGATGATGACTTTATGAAGGCAGTAGTGATTTGAAGTACGATTTGGAGGCGAGGGAGACATCCATGTAATTTCTCGTCTTTGTGTAAGACGTTGCCGCAGATCAGTTACAACTACAGGACAAGAAGAAGTCGGAGGAATATATTCCTTAATGATGTTAGGAACGTGTCTCCTATTCTTCAGATGTTTAGTTTCCTGAGTGTACAAAGATGTACTCAACTCATTAGCATAGGTGGTTGGGTCTTTCTTTTCAAACATTGACTTTTGGTATAGATTGGCCTTTGGCATAGGGTTCTGTTTCGCCAAAGTTGATATTGGTTGACGCCTATTGAGATAAGCACGTAAATCTAAAAATTCTGCTCCAGGTGTCTCTATTTGTGATACCCTCAATTTTTCTTTCTTGCATCTTGAAATTTGCAAGGTTGGAAGATCTTGACCAGACCCCATAGGGGTAGGTAAGATACCTCTTTGGTCAGTATTCTTTCCAATATCAGAGATCTGAAGACCTCTGTTTAAAGGAATAGAATCTGATAGATCTTCCTCTGAGTCATAGACCAGGGAAGTTTAAGAAAAGACCAAAGGGTGCTTTCCATTATTTTGTAGAGGGTCAGCTAAGAAGCGTTTCCCTTTGTTCTGTTGTGAGACCATTTTAGGCACAGATTGCGCCAATTGAGGAAGTGTCAAAGGACTCTTTCCTTTGTTCTGTCTAGTGTTGGCCCTAGAACATTGATTCTCCAAGTTCAGAACTTGAGAATTAGAAGAGGGAATAGCCAAAAGACTAGTTCCCTTTAGTTGTGCCAGAGTAGCAGACTGCGCCTGAGGTGCTGATTGCTTGGGTTGTGCCATAGTCCTACGGGTTACTGATGGTGCCTTGGCAGCAACATGGGTAGACTGTACCTCAATAATAGCTTGAACAGGCTACGCCTTGGAAGCAAAGAGAGTAGTAGAGTGCGCGTGGGCAGCAGGATGAATAGGTTGCGCACGGGCAACAGAAGCAAGTTGTGCCTGAGCCGCCGAGACAGATTGTATCTTGATCACTGAACACTCAGGTTACGCCTGGGCAACAGTGACCATGGAAGATTTAGGAGCCCACACAGTCCTGTTCTTGGCAATAGCCGATGTACGCTTGTTGCTCTTGGTGCTAATCATATCTTCATAGGCTGTCTGGTTGACTTGAACAACCAGAGTCTTCTGCGTCTTGTCGATCGACGCAGTGTCACATTGAGTTGTCACCTTCTCGTCGGAGGAGAAAGTCTTCCCCAGAAGAGTCGCCATTTTGTTTGTAAAAACAAAAGTTTTATTACAAACTGAGAGAAAAGAGTACAAAAGTACAATAAAATCTTGGAAAGTTCAACTGTAGGAATCTGATCAGAAGACGATCACTTTATCCCTTGGACTATGTGAACTTGAAGACTGTAGCCTCTCGAGAATGAAGCAATAATTTTGAAAGAGTTCTTGATCTCTGTGCGTATGTATCTGATGATTTCACAATGATTGGAAACTCTATTTATAGAGTTCAAGAAATAACTGGTTTAACAGTTATTCTGATGTGCGCGAGGCTGGATTGCACCACATTGGGTTGCGCCAACCTCCTGTTGCGCCAACTTTCATTTAGTTGTTAAGTCATGTACTAAATGTATTTAGACGTATGGTATCATGTGATTGAGATGCGTGCGGTCGTGTACAGGATAGTAGATACGTCTTGAAAGATTAGTGACATGTGCGCCACGTCATCCTGCTTTAGAATGTAAGTTGTCTCAACTTCATTAGGTTGCACGAGCTTCGGTCAACTGCGCCTGATTGAGCCGCACCTAGACACGTGGCAGCTTTTGAGCAGAAGTCATTCAGATTGCGCCTAGGCGCAACTAAAGATTTTGTCTGGATTGCGCCTAGGCGCAACTTACGAAGCGTACAGGACAGCTGTCTACCAACTCCCCTCGAGCAGCACAATTCACGGGATTCGAAAAGATTTTTCTCATTCACTGTGGTGTCAATTGTCAGTTAATGATGGCCATTAAGTGTTAGACGCCATGTAGATTTTGGCACAACAAGACTGGACGCAGTCTGATAACAGGCACAACTTGTTCAGCAGCACAATCTGTTCTCTGAGCTTCATATCAGTGGCACAACCTGATTTTTGGGGCGTAACTTGATCACTGATTAGTATGTTCATAGCGCAACTTGATTTTTAGGCCCTACACTTGCATGTCCTATGTGACTTCTCTATCACGATGGGTCCATGTGGCTTCCTGACTTGACCATGTTCCCGACTTGATTACATGTATACGTGCTGGTACCTTTTCTAAGTTTGTATTGAGGTACAATATTAGTGTGCACCGCAGTGCTATTTAATGAGTGCAGTGAGGTGTGACTATGCGTGCTAAGTGATCATTCGTGTTATATGTCAATATATGCTTACTTTCCAACACAGTCATGGTAATTGGTCAGTAATAATGTCGTGGTATATTGATTGTTGTTTGATGCATTACACTAAGCATGGATCTAGATTTGGGACTCCTTGAGCCGATGTGGATTCATACTTAGGGTACACGTACTATAGTACGACATATAGGAGGATGACCATGTGACTACAATATGTAATTCCAAGATCAAGATAGGGTAAATCTAAGCAACTTAAATCGGTAGAAGCATTGGAAGAGAACAGAATCTCGAGATCGTACGTTACCCGCCACCCTAGGCCATGTCCTAACGTGTCAGGTTGGCCTCCACGGATACGGTTTTATCCGTCTATAGTGGATGACTATATCCGACTCCTACGTGCTATGTGTTATATGTTTTAGCACTGTAGCCTTACGTGGGACCGGTGCATAATCAAAGTGCTACGTGTATATATATATATAATAGATTGTCTAGTCCAACTTGGATACGATATGATCTGAGGATTCTTGTATAATTACTTTACTGGGATAACCTAGGCAAATCATAGAAAGCCGTATGATTGATTGGCCGCTTGTAAACTGTCTTGCTTGTGATATATTTCTTCTGTTAGTAACTAAGAAACATGGACTATCGTGGTGCGTGGTCCAACCCATGTCCTTGTTTGGTTGTTGGGTTGGGCTATTGTGCTGCGATAGGCTATGGACCGAGGTTACGACCAGAAGCCCTTAACCTGACAATGGTTATAGGATGTATCTTATCCCGGTACGATATTAGCACTGTTTGTCCTTGTTTGGTTGTAAGGGTGCCGTATTGTCTCGATGATATGGTATAAGCCTATAACTCTTAAAACATGTCTTAATTTACTCATTGGGTTTTATCTTATTCATTATGTGCTCCTTTGTGGTATTTGCTATTCGGGGCCTGACCCCGTTGGATTTGTTTGGCCATATATCGTAGCAGCGCCAGAGGATCCAGCCTTCTACCCAAACAATAGTGCACACCAGGAGTGTGGGCGCCGGGGACCATGAGTGGATTCTTTCTTCACCGCTCTGATATCTTCTATTTTATACTTGGCATTTAGCCACCGACACATGTTAGCCAGATGTTCTGGACATTTAGCTCCTTACATAATTGTGATTAAATCAGACTGCAGCTGACTATAGTTATGTACTATTGACTCTCGGTACTTGCTTATCATTTTGTATAGCTAGGCACATTAATCATTTTGATGAAGCATCGGGGACGCTTTACTGCTTTGTCTTATATGATCATTATTTACTGCTTCTTGTTTTGATTGATTGAGACATAGATGCTCAGTGGGACCATAGGAGACTTGATTATAGCATGCACCCCTAGTCTTATGATAGTCACGATCGTCGTATGACGTTTATATACCTTATATGGAGTAGCTGGCCTAGTCACTCTCCGTATTTTGGTACTGGAGCGTGACAAACTTGTTGGTCACTGATGCAACTATCTGCATCTTCTAAATCATTCGCAACATTCCGATAAGCGCCTAACATCATCTTCACTTTGTCGATGTCCAACATGTATTTTTCTACTCAATTCCAATATCGTTCTATATTCGATCTATATTTGTTATTCCAAAATCTTTGATAGCAACATCCCACCAGTATTACTGAGCCTACAATCCTTTTGCCCAACTGATTCAAGTCAACGCCTTAATCTATAACTCGTACTATTCCCAACCAAGGCATTCATTCCACATTCTCAATTCTCATTACCCAACACAATGCTAACTGTCAGAATCTAGCGATGGTTCATCTGAACACATCAAAATCTCGCAATGAACTTATCCGAACTCAATCATCAAGGGACACGCCTAGTCGTCAAGTATCAATCATAATACAAGATACGACTCGATACTACCCAAATACCTTATAGGTAAAGCAATCACTATATTATGAACACGGTCAAGGGTCATCTTATCGCTAAGAGGGTATATCCATATACCACTCAGAGCTCAAGCCATCTCTGACATAATATTTCTTTTTGCCTCAAACCAACGTCCATTCTGGACTATCTATCCCGCTGTGGCTATGCACCACAAATTCCAACTAATTCTCTCACATCTAAAACATAACCAAGCCAACACATAAGCCAACTCGAAGATTTTATCGATTCTCATTTACTAAATCAAGCATAATTCATGTTCCAACATACCATGCCATCACCCACTGTCGATTGCCATATAACAATCGACTTCTATGAATTCCACATAAGACATCAAGCACATATTACCAACTTATTATCGTATTGTATCATTGTTATTTGTTTTAATATCTTTTTAGGAATTCATTAAAGCACACATATCACAGCCCACATATTTAGACTTATTGTATGGAACATCCAGTGAGCGGCTAGAAGAATCAACGAACATTCAGTCAAGGGAGTAACTTAAAATAATTTGGAAGCAACACAGAATAATCGCGAAAGCAACTTTTGAGTCATCGTAGAGGCAACTTTGATTTTATCGCAGACGCAACTTTGAGTATTCGCGAAAGATACTTTGATTCACCGTGGAAGCAACTTTAAGTAATCGCGAAAGTATCGTTTGAGTCATCGCAGAAGCAGCTTTGAATTATCATAATGGCAACTTTGATTGAACAAATCGAAATAAAAATCCAAGGATGTAAAGCCGTGCTCTGATACCATTACGTCGTGCCCCGATCCCGGAGGATCAAAAATAGCCACTGAACATGATGCCGTACAAGTCTAGGTTACACTTGTACAAGGCAAAACCATTACAGTTTCTGGTATTTCTTAAAAAATAGCGACAGCACAGCAAAACTAAGCAGATAAATTAAAGTCACATAAGATATGAAGAAATGTATCTCTTTATTGATAATTGCAATGGATTACAAGACTTGCAGCGGAATACAGAGTTTACAACTCATTACAAGACCCTTGAATAGCCAACTGAATATACACTTGCCATTTAGGCTTTACAACCGAACATGTCGACTTTGCTTACAATCTCACTGGTTCATCTGAGTTACACTGTTCCATACATTATGTCTCGTATAGCAGAAGACATCATCTTGTAAGAAGAGCTTCTGCACACCCATTCGATTCATTGATGCCAAGCACTGATCAAACGATTTTCTCATGCACGAGCACCTGTAATATTGCCCATAATGTGGGTTGGTACATCATCAATGTACTGGCGATCGGTGCTGACCCAACTAACCTAAGAAGATAACACTAAGTAATCATGTTATAGAATATTATTAAAAGTGATCTTTCTCGTTACCTTAGGGTCAATTTTATGTTTATAGCCGACAAGAAGTAGAGCATGAAAATCTCTTAGCCAACATAATGTAAAACAATATGGTATCACCCTTTGGTGATTCTAACCCACGGTCGAATAGCCATCCCTGTACATTTATAATACTTTCTCAGCCTACATAAGACATTGTTAGGAATAATATCATGATTTGATATAATTATTACCATTCAGGTAATTTCTTACCAACAGACGACATCATTCCCTGTAATTGAGTAGTAACTTATTCTTTCTGCATAAGACATCATTAGCACTGGACCTATCTATATGAAGGTCACTGACTATACGCCATCTTGGACTTATGGTTAGACGGCTCTCCTTCAGCGACGAGTAGCTAGCCCAGTCCGGATAGTTTTCGAATCATTGTGCTACTACTTCAGCACTGTGCTACTACTTCAGCATGAGGTTCCCCCAGGACGAACCAGATTCCAAGGCCTTAGAATACCGTTCGAGGAATGACCTTGTCGACAAGTTATCCATGGCCATGCAAATATATGCAACTTATCTATAAAGAGATATATAATGCATGATAAGGAAAACTAAGTAATTAAGCCACCTTTCTTAATAAGCCATCTTGCCATGAGCCAACGCTCGCATTATCATCTGCCCAATCCAGGGTCTTAGTATAATCAATATTGTACATCGGCGACAGGATAATAGAATGTGATTACCTAAGTCTTTACTCACATCTTTGATACCATACATATTTCCAAGCAAAACTCAATATACTCACCACCTAATTCCTGGGACTTAGCATCTATTTTAGTATGCGTTCATTCAGACATAATTCAAGCATACTCACTGCCTAGTTTTTGGGTCTTATTATATGTGTTACCATCTATCCATCGAGCTAAGGCTCGATATACTCACCGCCCAAGTATTTGGAACTTTTCCTTCACCTGTCATGTATTTCATAGCAACAACATACAAGCCCACAATTCATGAAATGATTCGAAGCACATACAATTGATAAAATGATTCGCAACAGTTTTTGTGTCATGTGATTAATTATCTTTGATTATCTTTCCGACTTTCATGCAACGCGTTATTCAGCAACTCAATGAGTAACCATAGCATAGTATCCTTTTTATTAAGCATGAAGCTAAAGGATCTTCGAAGGGTTCAACATTACTAATTTTTATAAGATGATTCTGCCTCGATCGCATAGTCTTCCGAGCGATCCTTCGTATATTCCCAAGTCCAACAAGGCTTCATCGAACCAACCATCCATCATAAGGCATCTTGCGGGTCGGCGCACTACAAAGAAGAGCATGAAGATCACCTCAGAAAAGTGTTACAGGTTCTGAGAGAGAACCAGTTGTACTCCAAGCTCAGTAAGTGTGAGTTTTGGTCGGATCATATGTCATTCTTGGGGCACATCATATCAGAGGCTGAAGTAGCAGTGGACCCCAAGAAAGTGAAAGCAGTAAAAAGTTGGCCAATTCCAAAGACAGTAGCAGATGTGCAAAGTTTTTTAGGATTGGCAGGATATTACAGAAGGTTCATGTCAGACTTTGCAAGAATCTTAGCACCAATGACCCGTTTGACATGAACGGATGTACCATTTGTCTGGTCAACAGAGTGCTAGACGTCATTTAAAAACTTGAAGAAGAAGTTAATTTCGGCACCTATTCTTACATTACCAGTTGGACCCGGAGGTTTTACTGTATATTGTGACGCATCAGAAAAAGGACTTGGATATGTCCTAATGCAGCATAGGAAGGTGATAGCGTACGCATCAAGGTAACTTCGAGACTATGAGAAGAATTATCCGACTCACGACTTGGAGTTGGCAGTAGTAGTATTTTCTTTGTAGCTATGGAGGCATTACTTGTACGGTGATCGTATGGACATATTCATAGACCACAAAAGTATGAAGTATATTTTTACTCAGAAAGAGCTGAATATGAGATAGAGAATATGGTTAGAGATGATCAAGGATTACGACGTGGAGCTTCAGTATCATCCAGGCAAGGCAAATATAGTAGCAGACGCTCTCAGCAGGAGAGGCAACGCATTTATGTTGACATCACAGAAGCACATTCTAGAAGATCTTCAAGAGATGGACATCGAGGTTATACTTCCAAGTGACGTAAAAATTCCGAAAAGTCTACAAGTTCAATCCGACGTAGTACACAGGATCAAGGCAGCTCAAGCACAGGACCCAAGGATTCTGAAGCTCATGACAGAATGTGAGTCAGGACTCAGAAAAGAGATAGAAATTCATAAGGACAGAATACTTAGGTTTGGATCACGTCTATGTGTGCCAAGTGGAGATATCATACAGGAGGTTATGATAGAGGCCCACAGTTTTCAGTATTCTATATAGCCTAGAGGCACCAAAATGTACAAATATATCAAGCAACACTTTTGGTGGAACGGAATGAAGGGGAGATAGCTAGACTCATTTCCCATTGCTTAATATGTCAGCAAGTAAAGGCGAAACAACAGAGGCATCATGATTACTACAACCGCTTCCTATTCCGGAGTGGAAGTGGGAGCACATCACAATAGACTTTGTAACAGGTTTATCGAGATCACTAAGTGGTAATGATGCTATTTGGGTGATAGTGGATTGGCTTACAAAGGTGGCATATTTTCTTCCTTCAGAGTAGGACAATCTACAGAGAAGGTGATAGAGATGTATATGCAACAAATAGTCAGGCAGCATGGAGTTCCTGTCAGTATTGTCAGATAAAGATACATGTTTTATGTTGCATTTCTGAAAGAGTTTACCTCAGAGCCTGGGTGCCAAGTTAAGATTCAGTACGGCCTACTACCCACAGATGGACGGACAATTAGAAAGAATAATTCAGACTTTAGAAGATATGCTACGAGCTTGTATCCTAGATTTTGGAGGATCCCGGAAGAGTCACCTGTACTTAGTAGAATTCTCGTACAACAACAGTTATCGAGCCAGTATCCAGATGGCACCATTCGAGGCACTATACGTTAAAAAGTGCAGATCGCCGTCGGCATGGAATAATATTGGAGAAAGGAAGATGTTAGGCCCAGAGATGATTGTCCAGACAGTTAAAGTTGTCAAAGAGATTAGAGAGCGACTTCGGGTTGCACAAGATCGACATCGTCATTGGGCAGACCAGCATCGTAGGTCATTAGAATTTTCTGTTGGTGACCACGTGTTCTTGTGGATTTTATCTACCCGTGGAGTCATTAGATTCGGGGTTCGCAGAAAGTTGAGTCCACGATACGTGGTCCCATTCATTATTCTTGATAGGGTAGGTGATGTTGCTTATATTTTGTCCCTTTTGCCTTCGTTACGAGAAGTGCATGATGTGTTTTATGTATCTCAGTTGCGTAGGTACGTATCGGATCCAAGCCATGTCCTCGATTATTCTGAGCTGGTTGTTGGTACCAACCTGTCTTACGAGGAACAGCCTGTGTCCATTTTGGACTAAAGGGAGAAGATACTTAAGAACCGAACAATTAGCCTTGTCTGTGTTGCTTCGGGCCATCACTCCTTAGGAGAGTCAACGTGGGAATGTGAGAATGATATCTGATCACGGTATCCGTACCTATTTCACTCACAAGGTATATTTTCTTCCGTATATCTTGATTGTCTTGATTCTATATGCTTATCACCCTATGGGTAGAGATTGCTTGATATCGTAGATTGATAATATAGATTGATTGTTTGCTATTGATATTTTAGGATGATTGCTTGCTAGAATTGCTTGTAGTTAGCTTAGTCTAGCCCTGATATTTCTAGCCTACTTGGATTTGAAATTTCGAGGACGAAATTTTCTAAGGAGGGTAGAGATGTCACTCCCCGTTCCCGAAATATGTATTTTAATACGTGTACTGCTTGCATGTATTTATTTAGTATTTTTCATGCATTTATTTTACATTTAGTTTCTATAATCATCTGCTAGTTATTTTTTTGTATTTTATTTTCTGCTCTTGTCTAGCTCTTTGTTCATTTTGGTTCATGTTGAACCAACTTGCTTTGGCTTGGTTCAACATGGAAAGGGATGAATGGCTTAGATTGAGTGGACAGGAATGAATGGTGGAGATCCGTTGGGCATGATATATATACCACTCTTTCTCTATCTTTTTCTCTACTCATTCACTTCCATCCATTTCTCCTCCACCAAAACCATAGCCATTAGAGAGGCAAGTACACCTTGTACTAAATGGAGAGACCACTTGCATTTATTTCTTATTATTTCTTTATTAGCTTAGATTGTTCATCTCTTCATTCTCTACAAGTTTAGTTCTTGGGATTTCTTGTTTTAATGGCTACTTTTGTGTAAATCTAAGTTTCTAAAATTAGGGTTTTATGGGTTTCCATGGTTTTGATCTATCATACTTGTTTATTTTCGAAAACTAATTATTCCAGAATTCGATTTCACTCAATTTTGGCTTTATTTTGCCCAATTTCGAGTCATATAGCCCAAGTTATGGACATTAAAAGTTTATAAAACTCCATTGCCAAAAGCTTGCTGCTGACAGGGACGACGACCCTCCGCATGCGCTGCCGTGCCATTGTGTGCCATGCTATTGTGTGTTGCGCCATTCGCTATTGCACGCCATTGTGGGCCGTGCCATTCACAGTCGTGCCATTGTGTGCCTCGCCATTGTGTGTCGTGCCATTGTGTGCCTCGCCATTGTGTGTCGTGTCATTGTGTGTCACGCCATTCGCTGTCGTGCGCCATTGTGTGTCGTGCCATTCACTGTAGCGCGCCATTGTGTGCCACCCCATTCGCAGTGGCGCCATTGTGTGTCGTGCCATTCACTGAAGCACCATTGTGCCACATCATTGTGTCACGGCATTTTCTGCGATGCCACTGTTTCGTGTCATTGTGTCGCGCCATTCACAGCCGTGCCATTCATAGTCGCACCATTTGCTGCTCGCACCATTCATTTTTCCTGCCATTTGCTGCTCGCACCATTTGTTGCTCGCTATTAATTTGGTGCCTTTTGATGTTTAGATTGTGACTCCTGTGACTTGGATGACTTGTAGACCTTCTAGCCACTTATACTTGATCCTTGAGAGTTATAGACTCGACACAACTGAATACTAGACTGACTTTCATGCCTCGTCATGAATTGACAAAGATTGCTATATTGATTGAACATTGATCATGCGTTCCTATATTTGGAACTAAGAGACTGGCTAGTCATCTTATTGAATTGAATAAGACACATTCATGTTTATACAGTAAACTATTGCGACTGACTAACTGATCCCGTTCATTGACATGTGTACTCGTGATGATATTTCCAATTATACAATTACTTTCAATTCACGCGATATTGAGTATGTATTAATGCACTGGTAAATATTTTCTTATTACAAAAATAGCATGTGTATCTTACAGTCAATGCATGATTATCCGGTGGCTAGGTTTGTTTGCTGCATTACGCTATGTAAAACCTATAACCTAACTGCACTGGTATCGTTGTAGGGTTATGCATATCGTACCTCGTACGGATATACTCATTCAAAATAATCATGACCCAGGGCATATGATTTCAATTAACGTAGGGACGACTAAGTAATATAAAATAACTACTGCATAGAGAGGAATGAATTCCTGAGTTCTTACATGACAGTCTTCTTCGGGACAAATAGTGCCCCGACATGTCGGCTGGTCCCTACGGCAGGAAGTGGTATCTGTTTACTTTTTTGCAATATTGTTGACGGACGTCCTGCTAGGACCCGTGTAATTCATGATTGGCGTAATTGATTATGGATAGACTACCCTTGCTTGTACATGGTAAGAACTGAGGAATTCAATAATGCATCTTTCCAAGATAACTTGGAACTTACTGTTAGCAAGTCGTAGTAGTTGTATTGCCGCTTTAATTTGGGTTTGTCTATGCACTGTATCATATTCTGTTAACTACTAAGTTGAGCGGAATGCCATGACACGATGGGTCAACTTCTGTCCTTATTTGGTTGGTTCGAAGTGTCACGATGTAACGTGAACCCCGGTAGCAAAAACAGAAAACTAATATGTATTATGCTTTATTTACTTCTCACTGGTTTTATTCCTGTATTTCGTGCTTCCTTGTGGTACTTGCTATTTGGGGTCTAACCTCACTGGTTTTGCATGATCAGATTTAGAGCCAGTTCCTGAGGATCCAGCTTACTTCTACCCCTAAAATGGTCAATACTAGAAGCATAGCCGCTGGAGGACATGAGTGGGTTCCTTGCTTAATTTCTTTTTCGTTTTACTGCTTACTGTACTTTTGTCGTTTGACACCGACCTGTTAGTCGGATTGTCTTGCACTTGCTTTTACATAATTGTAACTAAATCAGACTGCAGCTGCTAACGATTGTGTATAACTTGTTATATCATCGGGCTATGTTTTGTAAAGTCAGATCTCCAGAACATTTTGACTGAGCGTTTGGGACGCATTACTGCTTTATCTTACATGTTCTATATTATTGTTTCTTGTTCGAATGATTGAGACAATAGATATGGAGTAACCCTAGTGAGACTTGTATGTAGTACGCACCCCCTTGTCTAGTAGACAGCATTGATCGTATTATACGGTATTCATCTACCCGTAATACGTAGCTGGCCGAGTCATTCTCTGCTCTCCGGTATTCTGAATCTGAGGCGTGACACAACTACACTGAGTAAATTACTATGTTATTTTGTATGAACACTAATACTTAACATATTACAAAGGTTATATATATACAAGTATTTACTTTGGGGCCTTCTGAGTTTGTAGACCCTGGCCGGTCGTCCTGGTCACCTTGCATCCAACCGATTTATGCCAAAAAATATGTTCGATCCGATTAAAATCGGGTCTTTTAAAGAACCGTTGGGTTTAAAACTGGGGTTCAACCATGGAACCAGCCGAACAGGTTCACAATTGAACAGACCGATTTTGTTTTTTTTAATTCAAAAAAAAAATTCATATGAAATTTGGACCATTTGATTTGGTTTGATTTTGATAGACCTTATAGTTGTAAAACTAAACCAAACCAACGTACTAAGAACCAAACTAATAAGGAAATACTAAATATGGATATCTTACCTATTTGAACCATCCCTAACCAAACCAAATGAAATCAATTCTGTTTGAACCACGGTTGAACCCCGATCCGACCTATTCCAAAAAAATTCGGATCATCGGTCAGTTTTTAAAACATTGATCCGTGAGATCAAATCCACTAAATATGATGGGTTATGTCCCCATCTGCTAGCCACTAGAGCTATGTGTTGCTTTAGTTGCAAATAAGTCTGAATACTTGGACTTACCATTTTATTTTTGGGAATCTTTTCGCGTATTTCATTCGAATTTGAGCCTAAACAAAGATCAATGACAGAGATAATAGTAGCTGATCATATATTTCTTGATAAATTTTATTAGACATGAACACGCTTGTAGTGTCAGATCCTGAATGTGAAGTCCTTCCAGGAGCGGTGGTGGCAGTACTAGCACTTTAGAGTCAAGGGGCTATAGCATATACAATAAAGCGAAGCTTAAACTTTTATCGACAGTATGGCATATATGGCACAAAAGGAATCGGAGAATATTTGAGGGTATTGCTCTGACAACCCAAGGGATTATCAACAACATCGACTATGATGTTCGTATCATGGGGGGCTAACTAAAATGGTGGCTTAGTTTAGAGGATGATGTGGTTTTTGTAATCTGTTTCTTTCCCAATCAATACAATTACCTTTGCTTCAAAAAAATATAAAAATAAAAATTATATATATATATATATATATATATATATATATATATATATATATATATATATATATATATGCTATTTGTAATGCTGTTCGTACCTCCAAAATATTCTTCCAAACTATTACTTCTTACGTGGCAACTGACATGTGAGCTGACATTGTAAATCTTAACCCAAAAAATTAATTATCTATTTTTTTTAATATTAATGTTTATGGTAATGTTAATGTTAATATTAATTTAAATTTAAATTTTAATTTTAATTTTAATTTTAATTTTAATATTAATTTGAATGTTAATTTTAATATTAATTTTAAAATTTGTCTCGTCAGCTGTCATGTCAGATAAAACGTAAGCTGTCACATAAAGGGAGATACTTTGGATGAATGTTTTCCAGGGACAAATAGCATATCTCTCTCTCTCTCTCTCTCTCTCTCTCTCTCTATATATATATATATATATATATATATATATATAACGGAAACTTCTATTGAATCAAGAAGCTCACAATGAGCAGTACACAAAACTCAAAAAGCCAAAGACAAAACTTGTAATTCAAAAAAAGAAAGTCAAACCGCCCACGCAACCCGAGGGGGCACACGCAACCCGAGGAGGGAACACGCGTCCCGAAGGGTCTCGGGACTCCCAAACGTGGAGCCCGAGGAAGGGGGGGCTCTCGGCCGCGGGGGAGCCGAAGGGCGGGGCTCGGCCCCGACGGCGGAGCTCGGCGTGCTTTCCGCGGAAGGGCCTCGGCGAAGGGGAAGGGGGGTGAGAGCTAAGGCGTAGGGACGGCGGAGGGGAGGGGGGGGGGGGGGGGGGGGGGGGGGGGGGGGGGGGCGACCGCAAGGGGGCCCCGGCGGCGGAGGAGCCGGAGGGGGGGGGGGGGGGGGGGCGAGGAGGATATATATATATATATATATATATATATATATATATATATATATATATATATATATATATATATATGCAAATGACCTCTAGCCTAGTGGTTAAGAGAGATGCATGCGGCCCAAGTGGTCGGGAGTTCGAGCCTCAGTGGAGGCGAGTTCGCTACAAGTACCCATTGCTTCAAAAAAAAAAAAAAAAAAAAAAAAAATATATATATATATATATATATATATATATATATATATATATATAGAGAGAGGAAAGCGGATCAAAAGTTCTCCTTAGAAAATCTCCTAAAACTCCCCACTCTAATCCGTAATTTAATGTTAATATTAATGTTAATATTAATGTTAATATTAACATTAAATACTAAAATTAACATTAAATGTAACATTAAAATTAATATTAACATTAACATTAATATTAACATTAACATTAATATTAATATAAAAAAATAAAAAATATTAATATTAATATTAATATTAACATTAATATATATATATATATATATATATATATATATATATATATATATATATATATATATATATAAACTAGTAAATTTTAAATTTTGACTCATATTTAGTTAACTCTTTGTTATACCACATGTCCGACTTTTCTAGAAAACTTAAAAATATAACTAGTGGATAAATGATAGCTCTTATTTCAATTGGCAGATATTTTAGTTGAATGATTTTCCTTATGGTCTGTTTGGCAATGATATTTTTACCAATTTTGGAAATTTTTGAGCCGGTCGTTTATGAAGTGTTTAAAAAAAATATTGTTTGGTAATTTTTGAGTTACTGATTTTGGTCGACTCAAAAAATCTCTCAAAACCAGGACAATATAATTTTGGGTGTCTTTATAAACACCCTAAATCGAAGCATTTTAATGGTTATTATTTTTTTCCTTCTATTTATGTTCATCAAGAAACATAATTACAACTACTAATAGCCTACCATTTTTTTTCCATCATTGTTTCTCTTGAGGTCACATCTAACGACTACTTTCTCTAAATTTTGAGTTTTTTAAATTTTATAGTTCATTTGATGTGGTACTGAATGCTTTTCTCTCAACATTTATAATTTACTACTTGTCAAACATGTTTACAAGTTATACAAGTGTATAAACTATTTTTTGGGAGGACAATGATATAAGCTTTCTTTGGGAGGACTTTTATTTAAATATGAGCATATAAGTAATTTTATTGTTTTAAAAAACTTTCAGAACCATTCGTTAATGAATTTCCAAGAATGGGTTAGATTAGTTTAAAAACCGCTACTTAAAACCATCCAAAATTGGAACTATTATAACTGCTCATAACTGATACTTTAAAAATACTTGGAGCACCTTGTTCTCCATAGGGATCATTCATGCCCTAAGGGGTCATTAACGCAAAATATCTTGGAGCAGCTTCTTCTCCATAGGGATCATTCATGTCCTCAAACCTCAAACAAAATAATAGAACACTTCTCGTTGTGAGTCGAGCATAAGCGGAAGTGACACAAACATTAATCTTATGACAACAAGTAAAATAACAAGGCACAATTAACCGAACAAGTATCAACAAGAATACACAATATTTAATATTGTTCGGTCAAGCTCGACTTACTATATGGGATAAGAGAAAAAATAACTTTATTTAATTAACAAGAGTACATATTACAAGGATTACACTCACAGTATCGTAATACAAAATCTTTAACTTATGAGATCTCCAACTAGCTCTCTCTCTTTTTATTTTTTTATAAATCCCTTAATGGCCTCTCAAGAACTCTTTCTTGATAGCCTCCTTATTATGTCTTCAAACACAAAGCCAAGCCAGCCCTAGGGCTAATGGAGAGCCCTAAATAATTCACCTAAGTCAAAAGTAATATTAACCTTGAAAATACATATACACAAAAGACCGCCCCGACTTCAGTGGAATAATGTCAATATACTGCCAAATATATTGCTAGTATATTATGTGGCAGTTTTTAGACCTCCAGGACTCACGAAAAATTATGGTGCGCACACCACTATATGATATTATATTGTAAGTATACTTTCAATATTATACTAAGACTTGTCTTAGTTATAGACAGTTCCATGTTGATGCATCGACTACTCCCAGATTTCTTTAATCATTGGACGGTGTCCGTAGCACTCCATTATTGAACACGAGACATAAAACAACATCTACACGTTAGTTCATTGTTCGACTCACTACGGTGCTAAAAACACGAAACTATACATAACAGCAGCAGTTTCAGGGGAAATTATTAGGTGCACCCGGCTCACCATTGGACGTGCTGAGTGGTGAGTCCGGACCAATAAACAATTGACACTTGGAATAACTAATTAACTCCATATTTTTCACATCACAACCAGATTTGAAAAGATAACGAAAAATGCTAACAAAATCAATAATATTAATATTAACATTAAAATTAATATTAACATTAACATTAATATTAACAGTAAAATTAATATTAACAATAATATTAATATTAACATTAATATTAACATTAAAATTAATATTAATATTAATATTAACATTGAAATTAATATTAATATTAATATTAACATTAATATTAAAGATAACAAAAAATACTAACAAAATCAATAATATTAATATTATCATTAATATTAAGATTAACATTAATATTAAAAGTAAAATTAATATTAACAATAATATTAATATTAATATTAACATTAAAATTAATATTAATGTTAATGTTAATCTTAGTATTAATGTTAAAATTGATATTAAAATTAACATTAATATTAACATTAATATTAATATTAATATTAATATTAATACTAAGATTAACATTAACATTAATATTAATATCAAAATTAATATTAATATTAAGCTAACTTATGAATTGTTCGATTATAATGTGGAAAATATGGAATTAATTGATTATTCCAAGGGTCAATTGTTCATTGGACCGGGCTCACCACTCAGCACGTCCAGTGGTGAGCCATGAGCAGGGGCGGATCCAGGTAACACATGGGGTGGGCTGGAGCCCACCCAAAAAAAAAATTCCTCTTTTTTTTCATATAAATTTTTTTTTTTCTAGATTTTTCTGTGAAGTTTGCCTACATCTAGCCCACCCCAACTCAATCTAGCCCACCCCAGTATACATTTTTGGATCCGCCCCTGGCCATGAGCGCCTAATAATTTCTCCAGTTTCAGAATCAACTAGGCTCCTTCGTGCACCGTTATCTCCGCATCCAGAGTTCCAAATCCGACTTTGTCTTCGCGCCTCCATCGCTGGTATAACCTAATAGCTCCTTGTAAATATCCATACAGTCAGGGCCGGCCCTGGGGTAAGCCGGACAAGCCAACGGGCTTGGGCAACCCCCTTGGTGAGGGCAACCCCCCTTCTCTACCCCACCCCTAAATTCCCACCTCTTCGCTAATAAAGCCTATGCGGTCCACCCCAACTCCTCTTTGTTAGTTGAACTAGCACACGAGATCCATATTTTGAGTTTCTATTAGAAATGACTCGAGTAGCTCAAGGGGAGGAACTCGGAATCTGATATCCATGATGTCACTAGAACATGTCAACTTTTTGATATCTTCTTTATGAGTATGACAAGGGGCAACCAAATCTAGTTCCGACTAGGGCAACCCAACCGTCTAGGCCGGCCCTGCATACAGTTCCTCGATCATTTTATCGGTTTAAATAGAGCCCAAAGTTGGGTGAAAAACTCATTTCTCTTTTTTAATAAAATTTATGGCTCGGGTGTCATTCCGTCGGGTGATTCCAGCACAAACCGATTGCACCAAAAGATACGTACGAATTCTGTCGAGATGTGGGAGTTGACAGAATTCGAATTTGTCGAAAGTGCATGACAAATTCAATCCGTATCCGTCGAATTTTATCGTATCAGTATTTTTTTTTTTCAAAAAATTTTGAGTGTTTGCAATCTACGAGTCGGATTCGGACAAAAATTGTCTCGTTAGGTGCACAACGTCGAACTTTTCCAGTGACTTAAGTTTCAATCATTTCTGAGATCATCGACCGGATTGTCAATTTGCGGGCCCGTGATTCCTCGTAGGCGCATGCATTTGTAATATGTTCGTTGGATTTAATTTTTGAGAGCACCGTTTGAGTGTGTGTCATCTTTTTCTAGTATTGTTTCATATTTTGTTTCTCCATCAAATTCGACTTAGCGCCACTAAGGGTCGGTGGCAAATGAGTTCGCATGATTTCTACAAGAAATCCTTCGGCGTGCGTGACAGCTTCATTCCATAAGTTGCTTATGCGTGGCGATGGTCTTCATTTTGGCCTACTGAGAGAGCTTCTTCAAGCTTCTGCTGGTCGAACTGGATATATAACGAATGTCCATCAAGATGATGTCGGACTATGTCACTACCTCCTCGTTTGTGAAGTAGGAATATTCCACTGTGGTCGTCATTTTTGTTTCGCTCGAAAAGTGGACGTGAAAAAGGGTTTCTACTTTATAACACATTCATAAAATTATTATTTCAAAATATAAAAAAAATATATATATACACATTTTTTAATCATAAAATATGTATAAAATTGAGAGTAATTATAGTTGCGTAAGTGATCTCGTTCAATTTTGGATCGAAAACCAAAATCGAAACCGAATAAATTTTTAGTATTTTCAAAATCGGAACCAAACTTTCTTCGTGCTAGTAGGGAAGGGTGGGGAGCATGAGTTCATTTTTGTTCAACCACCAAAATATGTTAGTCACTATAATTGATATTGTAATAAATAGGCCAAGGAAGAGACTAGGAGGCAATTTGTCAGCATGCAATGCGGGAAGCAGTTCAATCCAAACAATTTGCACTCGCACATGAGATCATGTAAAGCTGTGAAGGGGAAGTGCCTTCAACAAGAACAACGGAGCAATTAGGCTTGTTCGGCTCGCAGAATTATGAGTTAGGAAAAGAAAAGTCATTACTTTTTTATATTTAGATGCCAAAAGAGTAGAAAATATAGAAAAGTTATTATTTTTCTATATCTAGATGCCAAAAGAATAAAAAAAAAATGACTCTCATTGAAAAAAAAAATTGAATCTATCCATCGAGGTTAAGATTCACTCAAATTTTCTTGGCATTTCCGAACGCCGAAAAAAAATCGATGTAACTTGTAATTCTCAAAGTTAAGAAAATACCAAGAAATTGACCTAATTTACTTTCCGCGAACCAAACGAGGCCTTGAAGTAATGCAACTTAAAATTGCAGGACAAGGTATAAAATCATCCAAGGCTTAGCAGCATATGCTTATAACCTCATCCTGAAGTTTCATGACTGGAAAATAAATAAAACCAAATCTTTCGAAACCAAAATTCTCGATCTCAATACTAAATCAGTAGGTCTTTAACATGGAGTTCTTGAAGGATTAAGAAAAAGGTAAAATGAGCATCTGCATGCTATGCCTAAGGGAGGAACAACAGGAGAAGAGCAGCATCTCTTCAGCGAAGTCTCCTAGCCTCCCTCTCGGACTCTAGAAGGGTCAGGATGTCGCCTTTCCTCACCGGGATACGAGTCACAATGAAAAGAAGCAGAAGCATCTAAAGATGGATATATTTTCTGGAGAACTTGGATTGATGAATGGTCTAACTGACAATGTAACTCGAAAGGATCGAGTTTCACGTCTGCACAGACAACAGAAGAAGGTACGTCAAATAGGTACAAGCCTCCAGCCACGTGCCTCTTACCAATAGTCTTCTCAGCCTTTAGGTCCTGCGTCGCCAGTCATGTAAGAAGACGCACCATAATCACATAGTTACAAGCCTCGGGCCACATTCCTCATGATGAGACGATTCTGATCATCAATAAACTTGACCCTCAATTGGGTTACTTGACCTCTCGATCAGGTACGCCCCTTCACCTGATTCTCCATGCTGCGCAATACAACAAGGGCTTAAACTTTCAAGCAATATTCCTGAAGTCTCATGACTGGAAAATAAATAAAACCAAATCTTTCGAGGCCAAAATTCTCGATCTCAATACTAAATTAGTTGGTCTTTAACATCAAGTTTTTGAAGGATAGAAAAAAGGTAAAATGAGCAAGACTCGTGCAAGCCTTTCCAAACTCGCTTAGCTAGAATGTTAAAAAAATTAAGAAGAATGGAGCAAAATGAGACTCGTAAGGAAGATAGTGCGCCGACGAAGTGTAGCCTAAAACACTAAGTCCATGACAAGCAGTTCCCTTCAGCGAAGTCTCCTGGCCTCCCTCTCGGACTCTAGAAGGGTCAGGATGTCGCCTTCCCTCACCGGGCCCTTCACATTCCTCATGATGAGACGATTCTGATCATCCATGAACTTGACCCTCATTTGGGTTACTTCACCTCTCGATCCGGTGCGCCCCATAACCTTCACCACCAGAGCAAGCTTCACCTGATTGTCCATGCTTCACAGTACAACAAGGGCTTAAACTTTCAAGCAACCTCTAGGCAAAACAAAGGCGGAATTCAGACATCATCAAGTGAAAATAAGACTTCTGTGAATATGAATACAAATCATGGAATGGCAGTGAAACATAAACTGAAGATGACTTCCACGTAGGAGTGAGCATATAACGGTTGAAAATCGAAAACCGAGCCAAACTGAAATATGACAAACGGTTCTGTTTTTTGTTTAGAAATTTGAAAATTTAAAATAACGGTTCGGTTTTCGATTCTTGATCCTAATAATCGAACCGAACCGAAAATCGATTTAAATTTAGTAATTTATCAAACTACTCTCAATCTATATATACTAATATTTTTTAACCCCTAACTGAGGGCACTCTCTTCTACTATTTTTCGTCGGTACTTCTTTGAGCTCTCTCTACCCTCAATATATATATATATACTAATATTTTTCACTCTATGTAATATAATAATTCATAAATACAATAATGATATTTTTTTGAATTGTTATTTAAATAGGCTTATTTTGCTAAAAATTTGAAGGCTCAAATCGAACCGACCGAAAACCGAACCGACCAAAAATCGAACCGAATTAATTCAGTTCGATTTTGTTCGAATTTTATAAAAACGATTCAGTTTTTGGTTTTGAGAAATACGATTTAAGATTATTTCGGTTCTCATATATTCGATTTGGTTTGAACCGAACCGAACCGTTGCTCATCCCTACTTCCACGGGGCCGCAGTAGGCCCCAATAAAATTGCTTACAAACTCCCTTCTCCTGGGAAAAGGAATTTGTTGCAATCACCTATGACTCATTGTTAAGCTCGTCATAGCCACCGATCACAAACATTTGTTATTTCAATTTTGTTCCACAGAACCAATGCTAGGGCTGTCGGAGAACATAACCGGGAGAGGTGCATAAAAGCAGCAAGAGGAATGAAAGACTAGAAGAGACTGGGTTAGCACCCAAATTCGAATGGATGTTCATCATTTACTTCTTAGGCACCAACAGTGCCATAATTTGCTGTTGGCTCATCTCCAACCCTACTGTGAGTTTAAAAAAACAATAATGCTAAGTCTACTACCAAATGTTTACAACTCACTTACAAGTTACAACCACTCACCCATTTGCTGACATGTGGGCCATGCAATGGGTAAAGGCTGTAAGTGAATTGTAGGCATTTGGTTGTAACTGTAGCATTACTCTTAAAAAAAATGGTTGCCATATAGGAATGACAAATTCTCATTTCAAAAAAATTTCTCCAATACAAATGTAGAATAAATCATGAAGTTGACATGGCAAGGACAATATGAAGTTGGTTGTCTAAGAGCATCTCCAACCCTATTGTCTTGTTAAGTGTTGTGAGTCTTAGGTGGCTCCTATGTGACATGAGCCACAAGACAATGTCTTGTTTATGTGGCAAAATTATATCTCAAAAGACAATGAGATAGAAAAACTCTCTCCAATGCAAAAGTATTGAGGAGACAGTAAAAAGTATTTTTTTCAACTTCCAAGGCAACTTTTAAGACAACTACTCATCTTCTTTCTTTTTTCTAATATTTTTTATTCATAATTGATGACATGGAAGAGAAGACATTGTCAAGTGCATTGTCTAGAACAAGACAATCAACTTCACAATGTCTTCTTTAATTTTTGTCACATAAGCTTCACAATTGACTTGACAATTGCATTGGAGAAGAACTTTTGAATAAAATTTTGTCATTCCTATGTGGCATTAACTTTTTTCCAAAGTCACAATAGGGTTGGAGATGCTCTAAATCTAGACAATGCACTTCACAATGACTTTGTCTCCACATCATCAATTATGAATAGAAATATTTATAAAAAATAAAGAAGTGGAGGAGTTGTCTTGTAAGTTGGAAAAAAAAATACTTTTTATTGTCTTTTCAATACTTTTGCATTGGAGAACACTTTTTTTATTTCATTGTCTTGTGTGAATATCATCTTGCCACATAGAAAAGATATTGTCTTGTACCTTATGCCACATAGGAATCACAAGATTCACAACACAAAACAAGACAGTAGGGTTGGAGATGCTCTAAACATCAGTGTAGATGTGACCCATAGGCAACACAAATGGGTAGCACATACAATCGTAGACGCATCTAAACCCATAGATTGAGCAATTCCAATATTATCGATGACAAATTTATACCAATTTTGCCGACATTAAAATCACTCATGGCAGAACAAGGGATAGAGGCCATCAAAAGAGAAGCAGCAAAATGAGTAATATCTCCTTTGTGGGCCATGGAGCCGACAAAAACTAACAGTGCTACATGCCACATTCAGGTTTTTCGTTCCACCGAGACGAATCTGTATAACCTTTTACGGAGCGGGACTTTACTGGAAGCTTACAAAGTCCTCCAGAATGTGGTGGTGGAGTCTCCATAGCCTTCTAGAAATTTTAGAGACTTCCTTAGAAAATATCTTGGTCCTAAAATAATCTCTGAAATATTCTGTTTTCAGAAGTTTCATGTAAGCCCTTTGAGGTACTATGAATAAGTTGAAGGCTCATTTGTTTCTCACCAACCAAGAAGTTGTAAACACTTTCTAATATAGTAAAGTTTTCATTCTTCCAATCCCTCACTTGTACTCCACATTATTCTCATATTCGCATTAGCGATAGCTAAGTATTAGGGGAAGGCTCGCACGGGCCTTCGAGTAGGAATCTATGCTCCGGACGGATCGAAGTGTAGGCAAAATTACTAAGTTCGGGACATAAAGGTAATAATATCGTAATGTTCCTTATGTGAGGTTTTGACAACCAATAATAGTTGGCACATTTGGTAGCAAAACAGAATGAGCATGGATTGAAGACTGGAAGAAAAAGCTCACAAAAAATGTAGCCCTTACCCTGTAAATATTTGAAGAGTGAATGGAGTTGGATCAAAAATGCAAAATAGATCAAGGTTCGCAGCATTGTATCAAAATCGATATCAGACCATTTCTATGAGTATATGGGTCGATGCTGGTATCGACAGTATCGACAATTTCAGATCGAAGTATCAGCATTTTTGGTATCGAAAAACAAATAATTATTGATAAATTATTAACATTTTAGAAAACATATTTCATACATTTAGGAATAATTTTAAGTATTTTAGTGTTGTTCAATAGTAGCTTTGAAACTAAATGAAATAGTAATCAACATTTCCAGTCGATTTACGATTTACATATGATACATAAATTTTCTTCTTTTTACATGCTTTTATAACCTAATTATGCTTTTTACACCCTTGTTGGCTGGACTGGAAAAGAGACCTCCAATATCGGTATCGGTCAGTATCGGGTATCGAAACATGCCAAACCATAGCAATATTGGTCGTATCGGATTGGTATCAATCGATACTACAAACTATGAAATAGATATAATGAGTAGTTCTCAAAGATCTCAGTAGATTAACAGGAGCTGAATGTCACGCACAAAAGTTTGCTTCCCACCGAGACGGACTTGCATAACTCTTTACGGATCGGAATTATGCGGAAAGCTTCCAGAGTGTTGTAGAAGCATGGAAAATATTGCTTTTAGTCCCACATCAGAAAGGAGAAGAAGAAAGGGCTCACTCCATTCTATAAATAGAGCCCCCTTACCTCCTTTGAAAAGGGCACCAACTTTTCTTCCCTCCTTCCAACTTGGACTCTTCCTACTACGCACCTTCGGGTCCTAAGTCGAAGAAGTCTAGGGCAGCGCGGGCTCATCGAGCTCAGTCAGCTGTCCCAACCTCTGACCATCAGAGCGCCCCAATAACTGTTAAAGCGGGCCTCTGATGGAAAGTTGTAAACATGATACCTACGCACTCGTGTGCTCGAGATACCCGGGCCCACAAAACGAGTACAAAGGTTGACCGAGATGTCCTTGACTTGCGAGATGTGATCCTTCGCAAGCGCAAGGAAAGAAGGGGATTCTCTATGCCGCTCGAATTCAACATGGAGCCTCATGCGGCTCAAAATCCAGAAAGCTTCATGCGGCCCAAAAGCAGCAGGGGGCCTTAGGCAGCCCAAAATCAACATGAAAGCCCATGCGGCTCAGCCAGAAGGAGCCTCATGCGGCTCAGAAACTCATGCGGACCGAGAGTCTTCTGGAGCCTCATGCGGCTCGGATAAGCTCTATGCGGCTACGACTCTTCATACGGTCCGGTCATGACGACTCTTCATGCGGCTCGAGTATGAAGACTCTCATGCGGCTCGAGTATGGAGACGCACATACGGCTCGGTCGTGACGACTCTTCATGCGGCTCGGTCATAACGACGCTCATGCGGCTCGAGTATGAAGACTCTCATGCGGCTCGGTCATGACGACTCTCATGAGGTTCGGGTATGGAGACTCTCATGCGGTTCGGGCACGACGACTCTCATGCGGTTCGAGTGTGATGACTCTCATGCGGCTCATGAGCACAACAGTTGGGACACGTGGCTGGACACTTGTCAAAAGCCGATCATATCTCAATAATTCAGATCTACTGCAATCAAAGATTGGGTCAAATCTCAATAATCTGGAGACACGTGGCGGGAGAATGAATTAGATTTATTCATTCAGATTTGCAGACGTCAGCAAATCATCATGATGGAGATTTGTTGCAATCAGCATTAATTACTTAAAGGATTTGGCGCAATCTACATTAATGGCCCAGATTCATCACACTCAAGACTAATGGCCCAGATTGATCAATCAACAGGCCGTCGCCTCTTTGAAAAGAAAGGCAATCATTTGCAAACCCTAATGATGTCCCTCCCCACTCTTATAAATAGCAAGGTGCCATTCCCTTACGAAAAAGAGGGAGACAGAGATATACAGAGAGAGAGGAGAATCTCAGATAAAAAAAGAGAGAGACACAGAGAGCCAGAGAGCTAGAGAGATTCATACTGAGATCAAAAGGAGAGCATTTCTTCATCAACGTCGAGCAGTTCTTCTACAGAGCCAAGGCTGCACCCGATCGTCCAAGGAGTAAGGCAGAGCTGTCGTCGCTTTTTCGAGCCTCTACCGTCACCCCCCAGAATCTAAAATAAACAATTATACTTAGATTGCTGTACCTAGGTTTTTGTTCCTAGGCTTTCTTTGTACAAGCGAGTTTGTATTGTGAGTCTAAGTTCAGTCCTCCGATAATTGTTCTGTTCTTTTACAATCAATGGCAAACACGATGGCGACTCTGCTGGGGACAAACTTCTCCACGGCTGAGGAGTTGGTGACGCAATCGGATGCAGCCAAACTTGGCTCCACGCAACAGAAGATGGTCGTCCGCTTCGACCAACAGGCGTTTGAAGAAATGCTCTCCGACGGGAGCGCTGGCCTGTCCAGAAGCAAACCCGTACAGAGAAGGCTCGCAGGGAGTGGAGGCCAAAATCATTTGCACCTCTCCAAGCCCTGGACGGAGTACTCTCTGCTACTCAACACGGCGAAGGCGATTCTCATGCGGCCCCACTTCAAGCCATAGAGAACTCTGCTGTCCCCAAGTCCGGCAGAGGAAAGCACTACGATGCTGGACTTGCAGGGACAAAGAGTGATTCTATGCGCCCCAAGAAAAAGCCGAACACTAATGCGGCCAAGACTGCCAGCCGCATGCATGATGCTCATGCGGCGGAAACTGCCAGCCGCATGAAGAATGTCTATGCGGCCAGATCCTCCAGCCGCATGGAGAAAACTCATGCGGCCGAGACTTCCAGCCACATGAAGAAAGCCTATGCGGCTACAACTGCCAGCCGCATGAAGACTGTTGACTCCAGCCGCATACTGCCTGCTCCTCACAGCTCAGGCTCAGTCTTCGATCGCCTCTCCTATGGTCCTGATCTCTTGTGCTCCCAAGAAGACATGCCTGATTCTCTCCAGCACCACTTAGACTCTTCCTACTATGTGCCCTCACGCACTAGAGTGAAGAAGTCTAGGACAGCACGAGCTTGGCAAGCTCGGTCCGCTGATCCGACCTCTGACCATCCGAGTGTCCCACATACTGTTATGCGGGCCTCTGATGGAAAGTTGTACAGAACCACTCGAGTCCAGCCCCCGGCGGTAAACGGACGAAGTGGTTCCCAAAAGTCTCCCAAAATCCAGGGAGCAAACCTGGTCGCTCCAGACCCATCTGACTTGCGTGAGGCCATCCTCCACAAACGCAAGGAAAGAGAAGGTGCCCCAGGGTGCAAAGAGTCCTCCCACGGACGTCACTGCACCCAAATCATCGTCAACTGCTGCTGCAACAACGCAACAGCAAGAGAAGACCGATAATCTGTTTTCCAAAGACTGCAACGACCGAGCTCAGAGGACGAAGCGCCTCCCATCGTCTCTTGCAACTCCACTCAAAAGATCCCCGCTGATGGGAGAGGGAAGAAGATAAACGTTTCCAGCCCAAAAATTTCAACCACTGCGGCTAAGAAACTGTCATCTAAACGGCTGTCCACCATCGGAGTATTCCAAGGCACCCGTTCGAAGACGAAATCTGCTACAGCCGGAGATTCATCATCAGCACCGCTGGGGGTTACTGAAACAGGGGGTAGCACTCCTCAGAACATCCACAATAATCCGATGTTCCAAGGAGACAAGCCCGAGGATACAACAAATACCGACGTCCCCGAGGACGTCCACGACTCTCAAGACGAAGCAAGCTCCAAAGTTGGGGGTACTATTCCTTCTGAGTCCGAACCAGAGGAGAACATTCCCACATATCCCGATGACTTCTCGGTACATGGGTATGACTCGGAGGATATGTCCTCCACCGTCCCATCCGTCTCTCCTCATGTAAGGACGGTATTCATGACAGACAGCAACCAAGGCGGTTCCAGTGATCGCCAACGCATCGACACTCTGGAGGCCATACTGCATGCCTTGGTCAAGTCTGTAGACGAGATCAAAGCAGCCCTTCTAACTCTGCAAGGAGGGACGCCTGGCCAAACAAGCGCGGGTCCCGCGGTCAATGCGGACTCGAACTCAGCGGCACCGAATCCGGGCAACATCCTCCTGGGGCGCCTTTGGATACACGATTATATGATCGTGCCTTCCACACTGCACCAATGCTTCAAGTATGTCGACAAATACGGCTTCGTGAGGACAGAATTTGCCGACATCGATCCCTTCAAAGGGGTCGAATCCTACTACTCAGAATCCTGCCTGTACGAAAAGTCGAAGAGGCACCTTGGTGAAGGAGATGTGCAAGCTCGTACCGAGACAGCCACAGGATCAGAAGAACCTCTGACGATCCACCTCCAAGCTCGCAAACCTGGCAAGTCCGCACCCCTTACCGCCACTCTGCGTAAGGACGCAATCAGCTTCTCGGCACATGAAGAGCAAATGATAATCCGGCTGCCAAGGTCCGGCCAAGTGCCAAGACCCACAACGGAGCCACTGACAATCAGGTTGCCAAGAGTCGGCCAGCCGCAAACAGAGAAGCTCAATCCCTCCGACAAGCTAATGACGATACGCCTTCCCAAGAAGAGTCGTCATCCCGAGGCGAAGTCTGGGACTTCTAGCGAACCAACCACTCCCCGCCCAGCATCGAGTACCAAACTGGGGGTCGTTAGTCTGCCAACAACTCCACGTTCTGCTCCACCAGCTGAACCTCTGACGATCAAGCTGCCCAGGTCGTCGTCTCAGTCTTCGTTTATACAGGGGGTAGCCGAAGAGGAACCGGAGCTAGCCAAGTATGTGGCTGCCCACACTGATGTTCCCTCCGCAGATGATGTAATCCCCCTAGAAAAGATACCTTACTTCATCAATAAAGGGCTATCTTTGAACTACCTCGAGCTCAATAAGCTTTGTACAATGTATGCTATGGAACACGGTATAGGCACTCACCTACACACACAGGTGACAAATGTGTACACCGCAATCCAGCTTACTCCAGTGGAAGACGCTTACCGCATAATCGAGGGAGGGGACCATCCAATCATCTTCGGCCGAAAGGATGATCCGCAGTCCTTCACCATAGAAGAAGTCGACCTTGAATCAGATGCCGGAAGACTGTCTCTGTATCTTTATAGCCCCCAATCCAAATATCTCATGCAAAAACAGGGGTATGATCTGGAGACTACGCCAGGCTTGAACTACGGCACTGGACGACGGTTACCTTTGAAGCCACCGGTCCCGGCTGGCAAACTACGGGACTACTATAGCAAGACTCGATGTGGATTAGGGTATGTTACACCCACAACGACCCCTGAAAGTTCAGATGAAGAATGTGACTGGCATTCACATTCAACCGGGTCACCAACTTCTGACTCAGATACCAGTATCGGAGACGTATTCAGACAAGTCCTATCAGTCAACATGGCATTCGTCGACGCTTACGAAGAAGATAAAAACATTCCTGAAATCCTCGAGCTAGAACCGTGGGCCCAACAGTTGGATGCACAATGGGAAAAGCGGTTCGAACAGAGAGAACCTCCTACTGAAGATGAAGTTATACAGGTCGACCTCGGCAGCGAATCTTCTCCAAAACCAATCTTCGTCAGTAAAAGTCTAACAAACGAAGAGCGAGAATCGCTACTGGAACTTGTCAAAGAATATATTTATGTGTTCGCCTGGAGCTATGAAGACATGCCAGGACTAAACCCCGAGGTTGCCCTTCACAAGCTCAACATTCGGCCGGATACAAAGCCAGTCAAGCAACAACAGCGATGCTTCCGCCCAGGCATCATGGATGCGATCGAAGCCGAAGTCAACAAACTAATAGCCAGCGGCTTCATTCGTGAGGAACAACATCCGGATTGGGTCGCCAACATAGTACCAGTCCTCAAAAAGAATGGAAAGATTCGAATCTGCATCGACTTCCGCAATCTGAACGAGGCATGTCCCAAAGATGAATTCCCCCTCCCTATCACAGACATCATGATTGACAACACCTGCGACTTTGAACGTATGTCATTCATGGATGGCTTCTCGGGGTACAACCAAATCAAGATGTCTCTTGACGACGAAAAGCATACATCATTCCGAACATCGATTGGCACATACTGCTACACAGTCATGCCTTTCGGTTTGAAGAATACTGGCGTCACATATCAAAGAGCCATGAGTATCATCTTCAGAGACCACTTACGCAAGACGGTGGAGTGCTATGTTGATGACATCGCCGTCAAGAGTCGCTGTAAGGGAGACCATCTGCAGGATCTGAGGACGGTATTCGACCTGATGCGAGCGCATAATTTGAAAATGAACCCTACAAAATCTTTCTTGGGCGTATCCAGCGAAAAGTTCTTGGGTTTCATCATTACCGCCCAGGGTATTCATGTAGACCCTGAGAAGACGAAGGCAATTATGGAGATGGATCCTCCGAGAAATCTTTGCGAACTCAGAGGCCTTCAAGGAAGGCTAGCTTACATCAGGAGGTTCATTTCTAACCTCTCCGGGCGATGTCGACCATTCACCCATCTCATGAAGAAAGGCGTCTCATTCGTATGGGACGAAGAGTGTCAACGTGCCTTCGACAGCATCAAAGAATATTTGTCGAACCCTCCAGTCCTGGTGGCCCCGGTTGCTGGAAAACCATTCCTGCTCTACGTACGAGCAATGGAACATTCCCTCGGTATTCTGCTGGCACAAAACAACGATGCAGGACATAAACAAGCCATATATTACCTCAGTCGAATGATGATTGGGCCAGAGCACCGATACACCGCCGTGGAGAAGGAATGTCTCGCCCTGGTGTTCGCCATTCAGAAGACGCGGCACTATGTCACTGGACAAACCATACATGTGATCTCACGAGTCAACCCTCTCAGAGTCCTCATGACTAAACCAGGGGCACTCAGCTCTCGCCTCACTACATGGGCAATATTGCTGTCCCCTTATCATATGATCTTTATCCCACAAAAGGCTGTTAAAGGTCAAGCCCTGGCAGACTTTTTGGCAGCCCATCCAGGCTCGGAGTCGTCCAGAATATATGAAGAAATCCCAGATGAGGTCGTCGACTCGCATGCAACCTCTCACGATGATATATGGCGAATGTTCTTCGACGGCGCCTCAAGGACCGGACCTAAAGGCAACATCGTCGTCGGAGTCGGGGTGGTGCTGGTTTCCCCTTCCAGATTGGTGATTAACCGCGCTTACTCTCTCACAGAGCCCTGCTCTAACAATGTGGCCGAGTACAACGCTTTGGTCATTGGCCTCCAACTTGCAAGAGAGCTGGGGGTAGAATATCTTGAAGCATACGACGATTCTCAGTTAATCGTCAATCAGATCCGGGGCTCGTACGAAGTCTGCCACGAAGACATGATCTCATATCATCAAATAGCGATCAACATCATCTCATCGTTCGAGGGGTTCTTCATCGAACATGTTCCCAGACTCCGAAATATCGAAGCCGATGCCCTAGCTGGCCTTGCCGCTTTCTTAGCGGTTCCGAACTATGCTCACCAGTCCGTGGATGTGATAGGCCACGAACTGGTCTGCCCCAAGAACAACGTTCAACTCGTGGCGAGTTATTCCGCTCAGACAATCGACGAAGTCCCAGACTGGAGACAACCATTCATTGACTTCGTAGTCTACGACATCCTGTCCGAAAACCCAAAAGAGGCCACCTCTATCCGAAGGCGTTCTCTCAGATTCTTCTACGATACAGAGACAAAAATGCTGTATCGCCGATCCTATGATGGATTATTGCTTCGATGTCTGTCAAACGCAGAAGCCAAAGAAGCCGTACGCGAAGCTCATGACGGTGTCTGCGGGGCCCATCAGCCTGGCCCTAAATTACAAGGCCGTCTTCGTCGGATGGGCTACTACTGGCCCACGATGGTAGCAGATACGATAGACTATACAAGAAAGTGCAAAGCCTGCCAAGTCCACACGGACTTCATCCACCAACCATCCGAATTTCTACATCCGACGGTGGCATCCTGGCCGTTCGAAGCATGGGGAATGGATATCATCGGTCCGATCGCTCCACCCTCTTTTCGAGGACATCGCTTCATACTCGCAATCACGAATTACTTCGCCAATGGGCGGAAGCTGTCCCGCTTGCAGAAGTAAAGACTTCAAACGTGATCAGCTTCCTCAGGCATTACGTCATCTATCGCTTTGGACTGCCCCGAAGGATCATCCATGATAATGGTCCGCAGTTTGCAAGCCACGCCTTCTATCGGTTCTGCGACAAGCACCGCATCCAGAATATTGCTTCAATGCCATACAATCCAGCAGCGAATGGGTTGGCAGAAGCATTCAACAAAACAATCATCAAACTTCTCAAAAAGTTCGTATCGTCCAACAAACGCGACTGGAACGAGAAGCTTGGTGAATGCCTATGGGCGTACCGTACCACAGTCCGAACGGCCACAGGGAACACACCATTCTCCCTGGTGTACGAGAGTGAGGCAGTTCTCCCATTGGAGACTCAAATATCCTTGCTCCGTGTCGTGCTCACTTATCAATTGACAACAGATGATAACTACCGTCGCCGACTACAAGAGTTAGAGGCCTTAGATGAAAAGCGCCTCCTGGCTCAGCAACGGATCGAGCTATACCAAGTACGCATCTCCGGAGCCTTCAACAAGAAGGTTAAAATCAGAACATTCCAAGTGGGCGATCTCGTTCTGGCAGTCCGGAGACCGATGGTCATGACTCACAAGACCGCCGGCAAGTTCCAGCCAAAATAGGAAGGTCCATTTATCATTGAGGCCGTATTCTCCAACGGTGCTTACCGCCTCGCAAAACAAAACGGAGACTTGCTCATGTTGCCCGTTAACGACAAGTTCCTGAAGAAATATTATGTCTAAACAACACATTCCAGATCATTGAGTTATGCACCCGCTGGTGCCGCTGAACTCACATCCACAATATTCCAGATTGTTGAGTCATGTACCCACTGGTGCCGCTGAACTCACATCCATAACATTCCAGATCATTGAGTTATGCACCCGCTGGTGCCGCTGAAGTCACATCCATAATATTTCAGATTATCGAGTCATGTACCCGCTGGTACCGCTGAACTCACATCCATAATATTCCAGATTGTCGAGTCATGTATCCGCTGGTGCCGCTGAACTCACATCCACAATATTCCAGATCATTGAGTTATGTACCCGCTGGTACCGCTGAACTCACACCCACAACATTCCAGATTATCGAGTTATGTACCCGCTGGTGCCGCTGAACTCACATTCCCAAATTCTAGATTATTGAGTCATGTACCCTCCCGTACCGCTGAACTCGCAAACTCCCAGATTATCGAATTATGTACCCGCTGGTACCACTGAACTCGCATTTCGGTCACTTTTTCAGATAACAAGTCATGTATGACCATACCTCTGAACTTTCCTCCTGAAAGAAATCCTCCCTCATGATCCACTACTCGTACTCCCAGTGCACAAAAAAGGGTAACAGATCCACAAATTTCCAAAACAGCCATGTCGATGTTACCTCTGAGTCATTTCACTTCCGCCAAAAATAAATCACCCCTCTACATAGAACTTCCATGTCCTCATTACCTCTGAGTCGTTCTATATACCCCCTTTATTGAGCCCACTCCTGTCATGTTCTCATTACCTCTGAGTGGGAAGGCTCCGTCGAAGAAACCCTCATGCTTGCCATGTCCTCATTACCTCTGAATAAGTATGTTGATTCCCTTTCGACTTATTATCCGTACCCACAACCGGAGTACGCCAAGGATAGTAGGTCCACAAATATCCTTCATTGAGTCCACTCCTGCCATGTCCTCGTTACCTCTGAGTAGGAAGGCTCCGTCGAAGAAACCCTCATGCTTGCCATGTCCTCATTACCTCTGAGTAAGTATGTTGATTTCCTTTCGACTTATTATCCGTACCTACAATCGGAGTACGCCAAGGATAATAGGTCCACAAATATCCTCCGTTGAGTTCACTCTTGCCATGTCCTCATTACCTCTGAGTAGGAAGATTCTGTGGTAAAAAAACCCTCATGCTTGCTATGTCCTCATTACCTCTGAGAAAGTATGTTGGTTCCCTTTCATCCTATTATCCGTATCTTAAGCCAAGATGCGCCAAGGATAATAGGTCCACAAATGTCCTTTGCTAAGTTTCTCAGTACAGGCCATCATTTCTCATCATGCCCCGGGAGCCCAGCTGCTCCACGGCATTCTTTCGCCCGATACCAAGAACCTCCATATCCGCCTTACCGTGGAGTTGTTCTATGTATCCCTATCAAACTTATTATCCGTACCTAAATCTAAGGTATGCCAAGGATAATAGATCTACAAATGTCCTCTGTTGACCACAAAGGCCGTACTAGGTCCCCTAGTACATCCACATCTTTCCTCATCATCACATGTGTCACTCTCCGTTTCCGAAATACATAAATTTTTGATTTTTCATGTAAATGGTATCTGGCACCTGTATCTTTATTGCATTTATCCTGTATTTGTAACTGGTCATGGCATGGAACAGTATCTCATCGCGGATTAGTGTACCACCCCTTGTCCTTGTCTGGTTGTAGGCGTGGTTCACTGTTTCGATGATAAGATTTCTGAGCCGTATTGTGGTTAGGATTTTATTTAATTAATTTAATTAGTTGTATCATGTAGCATTTAACATGTCATTGGTCATGTGGTTAAGAGCATGCTTAAGCTTAGGGTTTCTTTGAGTCAACCCAACCCCTATATATATTCTCTTCCTCACTCTCTCTCATCATTCACTCTTTTCATTTCTTTTCCTCCCAACGTTTAGGCAAGTACATCTTGCACCAAATGGAGAGATTATTGCATTTTCATTTCTTGATTTTTTTTGATATTATTTGTCTATATTGTTCTTCTCTTCATTCTCTACAAGTTTAGTTCTTGGAGTTTTTGATTTTAATGGCTAGTTTGGTGTAGATCTAAGTTTCTAAAACTAGGGTTCTATGGGTTTCCATGGTTTTGATCTATCAAACTTGGTTGTTTTCGAAAACTAATGGTCCTATGTTGTAGGAAATTCAATTCTATCCAATTTTGACCTTTGAAAAGTTAGATTTCGACTTGTTTTGAGAAAGTTATGGCCAAAATAATATTTGGATATTTTCTATGTCATCAGTCCTGGTTTTGGCAGGGACGATAAATAGTGCCGCATAGTGTCCAATCGCATAAGAATGCTGCATAGTATTGCATAGTGCCGCATAGTGCCCAGCCGCATAAGAATGCTGCATAGTGTTGCATAGTGTCGCATAGTGCCCAGCCGCATAAGAATGCTGCATAAGTGCTGCATAGTACCGCATAGTGCCCAGCCGCATAAGAATGCTGCATAGTACCGCATAGTGCCCAGCCGCATAAGAATACTGCATAGTGTTGCATAGTGCCGTATAGTGTCCAGCCGCATAAAAATGCTGCATAGTGTTGCATAGTATCGCATAGTGCCCAGCCGTATAAGAATGCTGCATAGTGTTGCATAATGCCGCATAGTGCCCAGCCGCATAAGAATGCTGCATAGTACTGCATAGTGTCGCATAGTGCCCAGCCGTATAAGGATGCTGCATAGTGCCGCATAGTGCTGAATAGTGCCGTATAGTGCCTATTTTGGCTGTTTTTGGCTATTTTAAGTCATATTTGGCTGAATTTTGGCCAGAATTTCTTCTAACTCCCAATATGAAAGTTGTAGATCTTTGTCTTGGCTTCAAGGACCTTCATGTCTCACTTTAACCAGAATTTATATGTGACTTTTATGTCACGAGGGGTCCACGCGACTTCCTTACTTGACCATGTTCCTGACCTGATTACCTGTACACGTGCTGGTACATGTTCTAAGTGTGTATTGAGATACAATATTAGTATGCACTGCGGTGCCATTTTAATGAGTGCACTGAGGTGTGACTCTACGTGTTAAGTGATCATTCGTGTTATATGTCAATATATGTGTACCTTCCAGCACAATCATGGTAATTGGTCAGTAATAATGTCGTGGTATGTTGATTGTTGTTTGAAGCATTACACTAAGCATGGATCTAGATTGAGCCGATGTGGATTCATACTTAGGGTACACGTACTATGGTACGACATATAAGAGGATGACCATGTGACCACGACATGTAATACCAATATCGAGATAAGGTTAATCTAAGCAACTTAAATTGGTAGAAGCATTGGAAGGGAACAGAATCTCGAGATCGTACGTCACCAGCCGTCCTGGGTCCCGTCCTGGCACGTCGGGTTGGCTGCCTCGGATACTGTATAGTCATCCGCACTAGTGGAGTACAGTATCTGATTTGTGACTGTCGAGCCAGCTCTTCCTATAGGAGAGCTGGAACCGTTACTGCTTATTCTAGCGCGGTAGCCTTTCGGGGGACCGATGCATTTCGTACTTGCTTGTATATAATGGTTTGGCTAGCCATGCTGGAATGCGATACGATCTGAGGATTCCTATATATATATTGCATTACTGGAATAACCCAGGCAAATCATAGAAAGCCGTAGGATTGATTGGCCGCTTGTAAGCTGACTTGTTTGTGACATATTTTCTTCTGTTAGCTACCGAGGAACATGGACTATCGTGGTGCGTGGTCCAACCCATGTCCTTGTTTGGTTATTGGGTTGGACTATTGTGCTGCGATAGGCTATGGACCAAAGTCGCGATCAGAAGCCCTTTTTACCTATCCATGGTTATAGGATATATCTTATCTTGGCACGATATTGGCACCGTTTGTCCTTGTTTGGTTGTAAGGGTGTCGTATTGTCTCGATGATATGGTATAAGCCTATAACTCATGAATCAGGTCTTATTTAACTCATTGGATTTATCTCACTCTTTTGGGCTCCCTTGTGGTAATTGCTATTCGGGGCCTGATCCCGCTGGTTTTGTTTGGCCAGATTTTATAGCAGCTCCAGAGGATCCAGCCTTCCACCCGAACAATGGTGCACACCAGGAGTATGGACGCCAGGGATCATGAGTGGGTTTCTTCTTTACCGTTCTGATATCTTCTATTTTGTACTTGGCGTTTAGCCACCGGCACTTGTTTAGCCGGCAGTTCTGGACACTAGTTTCCTTTGCATAATTGTAATTAAATCAGACTACAGCTAACTATAGTTATGTACTATTGACTCTCGGAACTAGCTCATCATTTTGTATAGCTAGACTCATAAATTATTTTGATGAAGCGTCGGGGACGCCTTACTGCTTTGTCTTATATGATCATTATTTACTGCTCCTTATTTTGATTGATTGAGACATAGATGCTCTGTGGGACCATAGGAGACCTGATTGTAGCATGCACCCCCTAGTCTCTTGACAGCCACGATCGCCGTATGACGTTTATATACCTCATACGGTGTAGCTGGCCTAGTCCGTCTCAGTATTCCGGTACTGGGGCGTGACAAGGTTTTAGTGGTGGCCCATGCAGGTCTGTTTTTCAGACTTGTGGGGTGTTGCGATTATAGGAGTCTCAATCAAAATATGTTCCCCTTGATCTCCTGATTTGTTTTCTCTTTCTTCCACCTTGATTACTAACTTGATTGTCATTCTCGATTCCTTTTCGTCCTGTCTTTTGATACCTTGTATCCTTTTCTTTAGGGTCACATCATTCTCGGCTATTGGAGGAGCCGGCATGGGAGAGAATCCAGTAGATCAGGGACCAGTTGGAGATCAGCAAGGGGTAGCCCCTCTACCTGGACAGTTTTCCATCGAGAACGTTACCGAGCATGAGCCAGTTGAGCCACAGAGGCCAGAGGTTCCCGTGCCTCCAGTGATGCCGGTAGTACCAGTAGCACTAGACGCACCTGCACTATTACAGATCATCAGAGGGTTGTTGGCATCCCAGCAGCGTCAGCAGGAACATAATCTTTTGCTCAACCGGAGACTTCAGTTAGCTTTAGAAAGAGAGATGCGAATCCAACAAGGACTTCACTTGGAGATGATGCGGCTTGTGGGGAGGCATGATCGTTGTGGCTCTAATACAATGACAATGACTCAAGCTCTACAGCAGCAACCGGGGCATCAGCAATGGTGCCGGAGGGCGCCAAATGGTTGTTCTTATTGTGGCAAGAGAGGACACTCTAGGGATGTGTGTAGGGTAGCGAATGGCCTGTGCATGAGGTGCATCAGTTCAGACCATAGACTAGCTACCTGCCCATTGATGCGGAGGACAGGAGGACCGGTTCGACAGTTCTCATCACCACCATCCCTTGTGGCAACACCTTATGGAAGACCAATGTCGACAGTAAGTTCGTTGGCCCAGCGTCCATTACCGACACAAGCTCAGATGTACCGACAAGCACAACGTCAAGCAGGACCGCAGAGGCCACAACAGCAGGGCCATGGAAGGCAGCAGCAGGAAGTCCAGCAGGGACAAAGGCAAGAAAAATTTGGAGTATTAGAGCAGAGGTTGGCTGAAGGCGATCATATTATGAGTAAGATTTCAGTATTATTCATTATAATTTCTTGAGTTCTATATTCGAAGAGTGAAGGCGACTTTCTCGTCTCATTCATCTGCTCTCGTATCATATGATACGTGATATTCATCATGTGTCTTGATTACGAGAGTACGTCCTGGGCAGAGTCTCGTTCTTGATTTAGTCATTGGTACCGACTTAACACAAGCGTTGACCCTTGTCCACTTTGGGAGTCAGTGTAGGACCTCGAGGACGAATTCCTACCTGACTTGAGAGGCATATTTTATTCGTATGTCTCCGATTATTTCCTTCTAGGGTATGATTATTGTTTGTACTTTTACTTAATTATTCTTGCTTTCTTAAACTGTTCATGTGCCGTGTGTTGTTTGATAATTGTGCTTGCTATATGTCATGAGTGTATTTCATGATCTGAGAGCGTGCTCAACTAGCCTTATCGAAATTCCGAGGACGGAATTTTTCTAAGGAGGGTAGAGATGTCACTCCTCGTTTCCGGAATACGTAAATTTTTGATTTTTCATGTAAATGGTATCTGGCACCTGTATCTTTATTGTATTTATCCTGTATTTGTAACTGGCCATGGCATGGAACAGTATCTCATCGCGGATTAGTGTGCCACCCCTTGTCCTTGTCTAGTTGTAGGCGTGGTTTACTGTTTCGATGATAAGATTTCTGAACCGTGTTGTGGTTAGGATTTTATTTAATTAATTTAATTAGTTATATCATGTAGCATTTAACATGTCATTGGTCATGTGGTTAAGAGCATGCTTAAGCTTAGGGTTTCTTTGAGTCAACCCAACCCCTATATATATTCTCTTCCTCACTCTCTCTCCTCATTCACTCTTTTTATTTCTTTTCCTCCCAACGTTTAGGGAAGTACATCTTGCACCAAATGGAGATATTATTGTATTTTCATTTCTTGATTTTTTTTTTGATATTATTTGTCTATATTGTTCTTCTCTTCATTCTCTACAAGTTTAGTTCTTGGAGTTTTTAATTTTAATGGCTAGTTTGGTGTAGATCTAAGTTTCTAAAACTAGGGTTCTATGGGTTTCCATGGTTTTGATCTATCAAACTTGGTTGTTTTCGAAAACTAATGGTCCTATGTTGTAGGAAATTCAATTCTATCCAATTTTGACCTTTGAAAAGTTAGATTTTGACTTGTTTTGAGGAAGTTATGGCCAAAATAATATTTGAATATTTTCTATGTCATCAGTCCTGGTTTTGGCAGGGACGATGAATAGTGCCGCATAGTGTCCAGCCGCATAAGAATGCTGCATAGTGTTGCATAGTGCCACATAGTGCCCAGCCGCATAAGAATACTGTATAGTGCTGCATAGTATCGCATAGTGCCCAGCCGCATAAGAATGCTGCATAAGTGCTGCATTGTGCCGCATAGTGTCCAGCCGCATAAGAATGCTGCATAGTGCCGCATAGTGCCCATCCGCATAAGAATGCTGCATAGTGTTGCATAGTGCCACATAGTGCCCAGCCGCATAAGAATGCTGCATAGTGCCGCATAGTGCCCAGCCGCATAAGAATGCTGCATAGTGTTGCATAGTGTCGCATAGTGCCCAGACGCATAAGAATGCTGCATAGTATTGCATAGTGCCGCATAGTGCCCAGCCGTATAAGAATGCTGCATAGTGCTGCATAGTGTCACATAGTGCCCAGCCGCATAAGAATGCTGCATAGTGCTGCATAGTGTCGCATAGTGCCCAGCCGCATAAGGATGTTGCATAGTGCCGCATAGTGCTGAATAGTGCCGCATAGTGCCTATTTTGGCTGTTTTTGGCTATTTTAAGTCCTATTTGGCTGAATTGTGGCCAGAATTTCTCCTAACTCCCAACATGAAGTTGTAGATCTTTGTCTTGGCTTCAAGGACCTTCATGTCTCACTTTAACCAGAATTTATATGTGACTTTTATGTCACGAGGGGTCCACGCGACTTCCTGACTTGACCATGTTCCTGACCTGATTACCTGTATACGTGCTGGTACATGTTCTAAGTGTGTATTGAGATACAATATTAGTATGTACTGCGGTGTCATTTTAATGAATGTACTGAGGTATGACTCTACGTGCTAAGTGATCATTCGTGTTATATGTCAATACATGTGTACCTTCCAGCACAGTCATGGTAATTGGTCAGTAATAATGTCGTGGTATGTTGATTGAAGCATTACACTAAGCATGGATCTAGATTGAGCCGATGTGGATTCATACTTAGGGTACACGTACTATGGTACGACATATAAGAGGATGACCATGTGCCACGACATGTAATTCTAATATCGAGATAGGGTTAATCTAAGCAACTTAAATTGGTAGAAGCAGGAGGGAACAGAATCTCGAGATCGTACGTCACCAGCCGCCCTGGGTCCCGTCCTGGCGCGTCGGGTTGGCTGCCTCGGATACTGTATAGTCATCCGCACTAGTGGAGTGCAATATCTGATTTGTGACTGCCGAGCCAGCTCTTCCTATAGGAGAGCTGGAACCATTACTGCTTATTCTAGCGCGGTGGCCTTTCGGGGGACCGGTGCATTTCGTGCTTGCTTGTATATAATGGTTTGGCTAGCCCTGCTGGAATGCGATACGATCTGAGGATTCCTATATATATTGCATTACTGGGATAACCCAGGCAAATCATAGAAAGCCGTAGGATTGATTGGCCGCTTGTAAGCTGACTTGTTTGTGATATGTTTTCTTCTGTTAGCTACCGAGGAACATGGACTATCGTGGTGCGTGGTCCAACCCATGTCCTTGTTTGGTTGTTGGGTTGGACAATTGTGCTGCGATAGGCTATGGACCAAAGTCGCGATCAGAAGCCCTTTTTACCTGCCCATGGTTATAGGATATATCTTATCTCGGCACGATATTGGCACCGTTTGTCCTTGTTTGGTTGTAAGGGTGTCGTATTGTCTCGATGATATGGTATAAGCCTATAACTCATGAATCAGGTCTTATTTAACTCATTGGATTTATCTCACTCTTTTGTGCTCCCTTGTGGTACTTGCTATTCGGGGCCTGACCCCGCTGGTTTTGTTTGGCCAGATTTCGTAGCAGCTCCAGAGGATCCAGCCTTCCACCCGAACAATGGTGCACACCAGGAGTATGGGCGCCAGAGACCATGAGTGGATTTCTTCTTTACCGCTCTGATATCTTCTATTTTGTACTTGGCGTTTAGCCACCGGCACTTGTTTAGCCGGCAGTTCTGGACATAGTTTCCTTTGCATAATTGTAATTAAATCAGACTGCAGCTGACTATAGTTATGTACTATTGACTCTCGGAACTAGCTCATCATTTTGTATAGCTAGACTCATGAATTATTTTGATGAAGCGTCGGGGACGCCTTACTGCTTTGTCTTATATGATCATTATTTACTGCTTCTTGTTTTGATTGATTGAGACATAGATGCTCTGTGGGACCATAGGAGACCTGATTGTAGCATGCACCCCCTAGTCTCTTGACAGCCACGATCGCCGTATGACGTTTATATACCTCATACGGTGTAGCTGGCCTAGTCCATCTCAGCATTCCAGTACTGGGGCGTGACAACATGCTTTCGAATTCCAGCTGTTCCATAGCATTCTTTCACCCAATGCATAAGAACTTTCACGTTGATAGCACCTCTGAGTTGTTCTATGTATCCTCATTCGAGTTCACTCCTACCATGTCCATATCACCTCTGAGTAGGAAAGTTTCTACCATCAACCTTATATTTATCACGTCCATACCACCTCTGAGTAAATATGATGGTTCCCTCTCTCAACTTATTATCCGTACCTAAAACCAAGGTACGCCAAGGATGATAAGTCCACATAAATCTCCAGCGGAAGTACCCAAACCTACCACGTCCATGCTACCTCTGATTGGATTGCCACACCTAACCAAATCTACTTTCCATGCTTCTTATTCAAAGTGTTCCAAATTTGCAATTTGGAAACTTTGAAGGGGGTCCTGTAGAAGCATGAAAAATATTACTTTTAGTCTCACATCGTGTCAGCCCCAGTTTTTCAAAATTTTGTTAATCAGTATTAAATTGGCCATTAATGATTATTTTAGTATTAAAATATTTTATAATAATTATTAGGAATTTTTCCTGTATTTTTAAATGATTTTTAAATGGTTTTAAATACATAAAATATCTTTTTGCAATAAAATGAATTGTTTTATATAGGTTTTGCAATTTTTAGAATTGTTTAAATACTGTTTGTAATTTTCCTATTTGTTGTTTGCAAATCTAATTTGCATAAACTAACTGCGGGAGGGCTTTTGCAAATTAATATTTGCATAACCCTATGGAAAGGACCTAGACATAATTTCCTAGATCCTAGGGGGTTTCCTGCTAACTACTCATCTCCCCCACCGCCTTCCCCTAAGCCTAACCCTAACCCTAATCCGGCCGTAACCCTAACCCTAATCCACCGCCCACCGCCTCAACTCCCCCTATAAAAAGACCCCCACTCCTTCCCCGACCAGACCATCACCACCTCGACCTGACCACAGCCCCAGCTCCGCCCGTGATTCCCACTTCCAGATCCAACCACCACCCAACTCCGGCGAGCCCCAGACTAGCCTCCACAGCCACAGTCGTCGTCATCCACCACCACCATCACCTTCGTCTCGACGAGGCGAACTCAGCGCCACCACTCCGCCACGACGCCGACGCCTCCTCCCGCCTGATCGCCCTCTCGACAGCAAGTCGAGCTCGGACACGTACGTATCACTTCGTCCCCTGTGTCGAATCTCGACTCGTGTACACGGACACAGACTCGCCCAGCCTAGACGAACCTAGTGGTAAGTGTGGACACGGGTAGATCGTGTCGTGCGTGTCGTGTAGTGCATGGACACGTCGACACGGTGTCAGATTTCATATTCTCGTGTCCTGGACTGTAAGGACACGAGCGAACTGTTATTTAGAGAACGGGTTTGGGCTTTGCTTAACGGGTTAAAACCCATTAACTTAAAATCTAACTTATAGTTAACTGTAACCCTATTCCTAACAAAGCGGGCCGCTGGCCCACTGGCCAGCGCGCAGTGTTTAAAACCCCCCCCCTCTGGCTGACCGAGTTCGAGCCCCCCCCCCCTGCTGTTGTTTTTCTTTTTCCTTTCCTTTTCCTTTTCTTTTTCTATTATATTTATATATAATGTATATATAGTATATATATATATTAGTGTATATATATTTTATATACTGTATTTTGACAGTATATTATATGTATATATATTTTATAATTAGTAAACTTTATATATATATTTATATGTATTTATGTACATATATGTATATAGGTATATATTTTCTTGTATATATTTTTATAGTTAGTAAATTATGTATATATTTTCATATGTATATACATTATTATGCACTTTAAAATTAAATGTTTCCTTATATATATATTTATATATATATATACTTTATAAAATTAAGTGTTTTCCTTACATATATATATATATAACTTTTAATATATGGATATATATATATCCTTGATAAAAATATCTATATATTTATGTATAAATATAAATATTGTAGATGTACTTTTATATATGTGTTTTACTTTACTTAGTGTAAATTATCTTTATAAAATAAGTTGTCATACTTTTGTAACCACTATGTATAATTTTGTCCTATTAAAATAATAATATTTACTTTGCACTTTTATCAATTTGTATTTTTGTGTATTTAAATTACTGCAACCATTTGGTGTCCAAGCCTAGCATGGGTATTTGGGCCCAAATGTGTTTTCATATTTTAGACTTGTACAAGTCATATTGGACTTGATACATGGTCTTGAGTCATGTATTTGGACTATGGTTCATATATGTACATTGACAAAATTAAGTAAAGTATTAACTATTTTAATTTCAGAATTGTACACTTATTGATTTTGATTTTCTAAAAATACTTAAAGTATTGCTAAAATTATGGAAAAATAGTTTTTAGATACTATGTTAAGTTAGCTAATTTAGTATAATTTTTGTAGTATTTAATTTACTGTTTTGCCCCTAGTTTGGCATATGAAACCAGAACTCACTTTCTGTATATTTATGAAAACTGATTTTTCTAAAATACTTCTATTGGGTAATAAATTCCAGAAAAATTATAATAAATTTCTATAATTAACAAGGTTTCTGTCAGTATATTATTTTGCATTTATTGGAGATTTCTAGTATTTTCTAAAATTGTTAGAACACAGTGCACAGAATGTTTATTTTACCAATAATTATGACTAAGTCATGACTTGTGATTTTTGTGTATTTCTAGTATTTGGATTGCTGACCAACCTTAATATAGGAAGACCCATGTGTTAGTTTAGATGCCAAATCACTTCACTTTGAACCCCTAGGCTAAGTTCACCTAGCCAATGTCCAATTTGGCCTTCTCACATCACTAGTGTATTTATATTGTCTTATAACTTAGAGTCTGAGTATATATATGTTTTCAGTGCCAGGACACTCTACATCTTAGCTTTATTGTCATTGCATTGCTTTGCTTCAGGCAAGTACATCTACAAACTCATTTACTGTCTTTCAATGTTAAGTACATGTGACAACCTTGTTAAATTACCATTAATCCAGTTGTAAGTCTTTTATTAATTGTACATGTTAAAAACACTGTTATGTGATAAAAGAATGTTAATCAACCCATGTGAATACTGATCCTTGGAGTAGCAAGTCAAATTATAACATGTTTCATACTATTGCCAGTTCCCACCATGCTTTACACTATTTCCCGTATCTTTTACATGATGATTACTGGGTTATGAGAGAGTTGATAGTATAGTTACTGGACTCGTGGAATGTACTCACTTACATTGCAGTATGCAAATTATGTAGTTTCTGGACTTGTGGAATGTACATACGTACATTGCAGTAAACTAGCAGTGCGGTTTCTGGACTTGTGGAATGTACATACGTACATTGCCGTAAACTAAGAATGTAGTTTCTGGACTTGTGGAATGTACTTACGTACATTGCAGTAAACTAACAATGTAGTTTCTGGACTTGTGGAATGTACATACGTACATTGCAGTAAACTAGCATAGCACCTATTGACCGATCTCATACATGCCCCAGTTTTAATACATATTGTACATATGCCACAATTGACAAGAGTGTCTTAAAATGATAATCAAGATATACCATGATTTCCCGCTTTATATGATTTACCATGATTCCAGTATGTCTATTTTTCAGTCTTATCATACCATGTTCCTGTTGTACATCTCTTGCATTATACATTCAGTACTTTAGTAGTAGAGGTTGTACTTGCTCCCGTCCTGACAGGATAACGTTGTAGGTATTTTGACCGAGGAAGAAATGCTTTGTGACCCGTACTATGGAGCTCCAGTTGAGGATATTCCAGCAGGGAATCCTGCTTAGCTGCTTAGTTTGACTTAGTGTTGGGTTATTATCACAGACGCTGTTTTGTACCTTTAAACTGGACCTTGTCTCCAGTCTTACATTTTGGTTTGTATTATTATCAAACTTAGTGGTTTTTCATCTATATAGAAGCTGTGTTGTGATCATTCTTAAACTATCTTAATTATTAGCACATTTATCATTATTACCTGACTGTCTAGAACAGCTTACTGCGCTTTATCTTAAGCGTAGGCTGGACATGGCTCGGCCCGG